>CAOLHI010006939.1:0-10541 GCA_948474755.1 Ctenosaura bakeri
AAATATCCTTTGGGGGGAAAAAATTTTTTTTTTTCCCCAAATTTTTTAAAAAAAAAGTTTTTTTTTTAAAAATTTAAAAAAAAATTTTTTTTTTTTAAATTTTTTTTTAAAAAAAATTTTTTAAAAAAAAAAAAAAAAAAAATTTGAAAATTTTTTTGGGGAAAAATTTTTAAAAAATGGTTTTGGGGTTTTTCCCCTTTTTTAAAAAGGGGAAATTTTTTTTTCCCCCTTTTTTTGGGTTTTTAAAAAATTTTTTTTAAAAAAAAATTTTTTTTTTTTAAAAAATTTTTTTTTTTATGGGTTTTGGGAAAAGGAAAAAAAAGAAAATTTTTTTTTCCCGGGATTTAAAGGGCCGGGCCCTTTTTTTTTTTTTTTAAAAAACCCCTTTTTTAAAAAAAAAAAAAATTACCTTTGGGGTTTTTTAAAAAAAAAAATTTTTTTAAAAAAAAAAAAGGGAAAAAAAAATTTTTTTAAATTTTTTTTTTAAAGGGGGGTTAAAAAATTTTTTTTTTTTAAAATGAAAAAAAAAATTTTTTTTTTGGGTTTTTAAAAAAATTTTTAAAAAAAAAAAGGGGAAATTTTGGAAAAATTTTTTAAAAAAAAAAATTAAAAAAAAAACCCCCCCTTTTTTTTTTTTTTTCCCCCCCTTTTTTTTTTTTAAAATTTTTTTTCCCCGTTTTTTTTTTTAATTTTTTTTTTTCCCCCCCTTTAAAAACCCCCCCAAAAAAAACCCCTTTTTTTTTTTAAAAAAGAAAACCCCCCTTTTTTTTTTTTTTTTGGAAACCCTTTAAAAAAAAAAAACCCTTTTAAAAAAGGGGGCCCCCCAAAATTTTTTGTTTTCCCCCGGGGGGAAAAAAAAAATTTTTGGGGGCCCTTTTGGGCCAAAAACCCCCCCTTTTTTTCCCGCCCCCAAAAAAAAACCCCCCAAAAAAGAAAAAGGGGTTGGGAAAAAAAAAAAATTTTTAAAAAGGGGGAAAAAAAAAGGAAAAAAAAAAATTTTCCCCAAAAAAATTTTTTTTTTTCCCCTTTCCCCCCCCCTTTTTTTTTTAAAAAAGGGGGGTTCCCAACCCAAAAAATTTTTTTTTAAAAAGGGGGGGGTTTTTTTTTTTAAAAAAAAAAGGGGTTTTTATTTTTTTTTAAAAATTTTTTTCCAAGGGGTTTTTTTTTTTTTTTTTTTTGGGGGGAAAAAAAAAAAAAAAATTTTTTTGGAAAAAAAATTTTTTTTCCCCCCCCTTTTCCCTTTTTAAAAAAAGGGCCAACCCCTCCTTTAAAAAAATCCCCCAAAAAAAAAAATTTTTGGGGGTTTTTTTTTCCCCCCCAACCCCCCCCTTTTTTTTTTTTTTTGGTTTTCCCCAAAAATTTTTTTAAAAAAAAGGGGGGCCCTTTTTTAAAAAAAAAGGTTTTAAAATTTTTCCCTTTTTTTTATTAATTTTAAAAAATTTTTTTAAAAAATTTTTTTAAATTTTGGGGGTGCCCCCAAAAACCAAAAAAATTTTAAAGGGCCCCAATCCTTAAATTTAAACCCTTTTTTTTTTTCCGGTGTGCCTTTTTTTTTTTTTTTTTTTCCCCTTTTTTTTCCCGGGGCCCCCATTTTAAATTTAAAAAAACCCAAAAAAACCCCCCAAAAAAAAAGGGGGGGAAAAAAAAAGGGGGGGGTTTTAAAAAAACCCCCAAAGGGGCCCAAATTTAAAAAAAGGGGGGTTTTTTTTTAACCCCCCCGGGGGTTTTTAAAATTTTTTTTCCCCCCAAAAAAAAGGGGGGAAAAAAACCCCCCCCCCCAAAAAAAATTTTTTTTTTTTAAAAAAATCCTTTAAATTTTCCCGGGGGGGAAAAATTTGGGGAATTTTTTAAAAACCTTTTTCCCCCCGGGTTTTTTTTTCCCCCCCCCAAAAATTTTTTGGGGGGGTTTTTTTTTTTCCCCCCAAAAAAAAATTTTTTTGGGGGGTTTTTTTTTTTAAAAAAAAATTAGAAAAAAAATTTGGGGGTTTTTAAAGGGGGAAAGGGGGGAAAAAAAAAATTTTTTTTAAATTAAACCCCAAAAATTTTCCCCCCCCGGAACCCCGGGGGGTTTTAAAAAATTTGAAACCCCCCGGGGGAATTTTTTTCGGGGAAAAAAAAAAAAGGGGGTTTTTTTTTAAATTTTTTTTAAAAAAAATTTTAAAAAATTTTTTAAAAAATTTTTTTCATTTTTCCCCAAAAAAAAAAATTTTTTTTTTCTTGGGAAAATTTTTTTTTTAAAAGTTTTTTTTTTAAAAAAAAAAACTTTCCCCCTTTTTTAAATTGTTTTTGGGGGAAAAAAAAAAAAGGCCCCCCAAAAAAAAAAAAAATTTTTTTGGGGGGCCCCCCCCTGGGTTTAAAAAAAAATTTTTAAAAATTTTTTGGGGGAAAAAAAAAAAAAACCCCCCTTTAAAAAATTTTTTTTTTTTTTTTAAAAAAAAAAAATTTTTAAAAACCCCCAAAAAATAAATGGGGGGTTTTTTTTTTTTTAAAAAAAAGGGGGGGGTTTTAAAATTTTTTTAAAAAAAAAAAATTTTTTTTTTAAAAAAATTTTTTAAAAAAAAACCCAAAAAAAATCCCTTTTTTTTTTTTTTTTGGTTTTTTTTTTAAAAAAAAAAAAATTTTTTTAAAAAAAAAAAAGGAAAAAGGGGAAAAAAGGGGGGGGAAAAACCTTTTTTAAAAAAATTTTTTGGGGGGGGTTTTTTTTTTTTAAAATTTTTTAAAAAATAGGGGAAAAAAAAAAAAAGGGGGGAAAATTTTTTTTTTAAAAGGGGGAGGTTTTTTGGGTTTTTTTGGAAAAAAAAATTTAAAAAAAAATTTTTAAAATTTTTTAAAACCCCGGGAAAAAAAATTTTTTTTCCCCCCAAAATTCCAAAAGGGGTTTTTTTTTAAATTTTTTTTTTTTTTTTTTTTGGGGTTTGGGGCCCCCCAAAACCCAAAAAAAAAAAATTTTTTTTTAAAAACCCCCCAAAATTTTTTTGGGGGGAAAAAAAAAAAAGGCCCGGGGGGGAAAAAAAAAGGGGGGCCCCCCAAAAAGGGGTTTTTTTGTTCAAATTTTTTCTTTTGGGGGAAATTTGGGGTTTTTTTCCCCCCGGGGTTTTTTTTTAAAAAAAAACTTTTCCCCCCCCCAAAAAAAAGGGGGGGGGGGTTTTTAAAATTTTTTTTTTTTGGTTTTTAAAAAAAAAAATCCTTTTTTTAAAAAAAAAATTTTTTAAAAAAAAAAAAAAATTTTTTTTTTAAAAAAAAAAAAATTTTTTTTTAAAAATTTTTTAAAAAGGAAAAAAAGGGTTTTTTTGGGGGGGTTTTTTTTTTGGAATTTAAAAAAAACCCCCCCCCCATTTTCCCCGGGGGAAAGGGGAAAATTTTTCCCCCAAATTTCCCCGGGTTTGGGGAAAAACCCCGGAAAATTTTTAAAAAGGGAAAATTTTCTTTTCCCCCGAAATTTTAAACCCCGGGGTTTCCTTTTTTTCCCCCCTTTTTTCCCCCTTTTTTATTTTTTGGCCCCCCAAAAAAAATTTTTGGGGGGGAAAAAATTTTTAAAAAGGGGGTTTTTTTTGGGGGGAAAAAAAAAACCCCCCAAAAAAAAAAAAGGGCAAATAAATTGGGGGGCCTTAAAATTTTAAATTTTTAAGGGGGTTTTTTTTTTCCCCAAAAAATTTTCCTTTTAAAAAAAAACCCCCCAAAAAAGGGCCCCCTTTTTTAAAAAAAAATTTTTTTTTTCCCCCCAAAAAAAATTTTAAATTTTCCCCCCTTTTTTAAAAATTTTTCCCTTTTAAATTTTAAAAAACCTTTCCCCCCCCAAAAAATTTTTTTTTTTAAAAAAAACCCCCCCCTTAAATTTCCCCCCCCCCTTTTTTTTTTTAAAAGGGTTTTTTTTTTTAAATTTTTTTAAAAAAAAAAAAATTTTCCCAAAAATTTAAAAATTTTTTTTTTAAAAAAAAAAAAAATTTTTTAAAAAAAAAAAAATTTTTCTTTTAAAAAACCCCCCCCCCCCTTTTTTTTTTAAAAAAAAGGAAATTTTTTTCCCCAAAAAAGGGGGGAAAAAAAACCCCCCTTTTTTAAGGAAAAAAAAGGGGTTTTTTTTTTAAAAAAAAAATTTTTTTTTCCCCCTTTTTTTTTTGGGGGCCCTTTTTTCCCGGGGGGGTTTTTTTTTTTGGGGGTTTTTTTTTTAAAAAAAAGGGGTTTTAAAAATTTTTTTAAAAAATTTTTTTTTTAAAAAAAAAAGGTAATTTTTTAAAATTTTTAAAAAACCCAAGTTCCTTTTTCCCTTTAAACCCAAAACCCCCCAAAAAAAAACCCCAAAAGGGGGAAAAAAAAATTTTCCCTTTTTTTAAAAAAAATTTTTTTTTTAAATTTCCCAAAAAAAATTCCCCCAAAAAGGGAAAAAGGGGGAAAAAAAAAAATTTTTTTTTTTAAATCCCCAAAAAAAAAAAGTTAACCCCCCCCAAAACCCCCCCTTTTTTTTTTTTTTTTTTTTTTTTAAAAAAAAACCCCCCTTTCCCCTTTTGGGGGAGGGCCCCCCCAAAAAAAAACCCCAAAACCCAAAAAAAAAAATTTTTTTAAAAAATTTTTTTAAAAAAAATTTTTTTTTTTAAACCAAAAAGGGGGGGAAAAAAAAAAATTTCCCCCCCCCAACCCCAAAACCCCCCCTTTAAAAATTTTTTTTTTTTAAAAAAAAAAAATTCCCCTTTTTTAAACCCCCGGGAAAAAAAATTTAAATTTTTTCCCAAAAGGGGAAAAAAAAGGGGCCCCCCTTTTTTCCCCCCCAAAACCCCTTTTTAAAAGGGGGAAAGGGGCCCCTTTTTTGGGGGTTTTTTTTTTTAAAAAAAAGGGTTTAAACAGGTTTTAAAAAATTTTAAAAATTAAAAATTTAAAAAACCAAACCCTTTTAAAAAAAAATTAAAAATAAAAAAACCCCAAAAAATTTTTTGGGGGGAAAAAAAGGGGGGGGGAAAAAAAATTTTTTTTTGGGTTTGGGGAAAAAAAAAAATGTTTTTTTTTTTAAAATTTTTTTTAAAAAAAAAAAAAAAAGTTTTAACAAAGGGGGGGGGGCCCCTTTTTTTTAAAAACCCCCACTTTTGGGGCCCCCCCCCCTTTTTTTTTGGGGGGAAAAAGGGGGGGGGCCCCGGGGCTTTGGGGGGGGAAAAAAAAAAAAAAAAGGGGGGGGGGTTTTTTTTTTTTTTCCCCCTAATTAAAATTTTTTTTTTTTTTCCCCCAAAACCTTTTTTTTAATATTTTTGGGGGCCCCCCCCCCAAAAAAAAGGGGGGGGAAAAAAAAATTTAAAGGGGAAAAAAAAAAGTTTGGGAAAAAGAAAATTTTTTGGGTTTTTTTTAAAAAAATTTTTTTTGGGGGGGGAAAATTAAAGGGTTTTTTCCCAAAAAAATTTTTTTTTTTGGGGGAAAAAAAAAAGGGGGGGGGCCCCGGGGGGCTTTTTTCCCCCCCAAAAAAACCCCCTTTTTTTTTTTAAAATTAAACCCGGAAAAAAACCCCTTTTAAAGGGTTTTTTAAAAATTTTTTTTTCCCCCCCCCAGGAAATTTTGGGGGAAAAAAATTTTTCCCGGGAAAAACCAAAAAAATTTTTAAAAAACCCCCAAAAGGGGGAAAAAAAAAGGGGGGTTTTTTAAAATTTTTTTTTTTGGGGGGGGTTTTTTCCCCAAGGGTTTTTAAAAAAAAAAAAAAAAAAATTTTTTTTTTTTAAAAAAAAATTTTAAAAAGGGAAAAAACCCAACCCCAAAAAAAAAAAAAAAGGTTTTTTTTTAAAAAAAAATTTGGGGCCCAAAAAAAAAAAACCCCTTTTTTTTTAAAAAAAAAAAACCCCCCCCCCTTTTTTAAAAAAATTTTCAATTTTAAAAAAAAAAAACCCCCCCCCCAAAAAAATTTTTAAAAAAATTTTAAAAAACCCCCCCAAAAAATTTTTTTTTTTTTTTTTTTTAAAAAATAATTTGGCCCATTTTAAGGGGTTTTTTTTTTAAAATTTTTTTCCCGGGGAAAAAAAATTTTTTAAAAAAAAAAAAAAAACCCAAAAAAAAAAAAACCCAAAAAATTTTTTAAAAAACCCCCAAAAAAAAAAAAAAAAACCCTTTTTTGGGGGGGGGGGAAAAAAAAAAAAAACCCCCCCCTTTTAAAAAAAAAAAAAAATTAAAATTTTTCCCCCCCCTTTTTTTTTAAAAAAATTTTTAAAAAAAAGGCCTTTAAAATTTGGTTAAAAAAAATTTTTTTTTAAAAAAAAATTTTTTAAAAAAAATTAATTTAAAAAAAAAATTTTTTTTTTAAAAAAATTTTTTTTTAAAAAAATTTTTGGGGTTTTTTTAAAAAAAGGATTTTTTTTTTTAAAAAATTTAAAAATTCCTTTTTTTGGGGGTTTGGAATTTTTGCCCCCCCCAAAAAAAAAGGGGGTTTTTAAAAAAAACCCTTTTTTTGGGGGGGTTTTTTTTTTTTCCCCTTTTTTTAAATTTTTTTTGGGGGAAAAAAAAAAATTCCCCCAAAATTTTTTTAAAAAAAATTTTAAAAAAAAAAAAACCGAAAAATTTAAAAAATTTTTTTTTCCCCTTTTTTTAAAAAGGGGGGGAAAAAATTTTTTTTAGGAAAAGGGGGAAAGGGGAAATTTTTTTAAAAGGGGAAAAAAATTTTTTTTTAATTTTTTTTTCCCCCCCCCCCCCCCCAAAAAAATAAAAAAAAAAAAAAACTTTGGGGGTTTTTAAAAAAAAGGAATTTTGGGGGGCCCCCTTTTTTTATTTTTAAAAAAAAAAAAAATTTTTTTAAATTTCCCTTTATTTTTTCCCCCGGGGGGGGGGGGAAATTTTTGGAAAAATTTTAAAAATTTTAATTTTTAAAAAAAAAGGGAAATTTTTAAATCCAAAAGGGTTTTAAAAACCCCCAAAAAAAAATTTTTTATGAAAAAAATTTTTTTTGGGTTTTTGGGGGGGGCCCCCCCCCAAAAAAAGGAAAATTTTTAAAAAAAAAACAAAAAAAGGCCCAAAAAAAATTTTTTTTTAAAGGCCCCCCCTTCTTTTTAAAAAATTTTTTTTTAAAATTTTTTTTGGGGAAAGGGTTTGGGGAAAAAAAAACCCCCCCCCTTTTTAAAAAAAGGGCCCCCCCTGCCCTTCCTTTCAAATTTTTTTAAAAATTTTGGAAATTTTTTCCCCCCCTTTTTACCCCGGGGGCCCCCCCCCCCCCCCAAGAAAAATTTTTTTAAAAAAAAAAATTTTTTTTTTTTTAAAAAAAACCCCCTTTTAAAAATTTTTTTCCTTTTCCCCAAAATGGAAAGGGTTTTTTTTCCCAAAAAAATTTTTTTTCCCCCCCAAAAACCCCCCCCCCCCCCAAGGGGGCCCCCCGGGGGTTCCCTTTTTTAAAACCAGGGTTTAACCCCTTTAAGAAATTTAAAAAAAAGTTTAAGGGGCCCCCTTTGGGTTTTCCCCAAAAAATTTTAAAAAGCCCAAAAAATTTAAAAAAAAAAACAAATTTTAAAAAAAATTTTAAAAAAAATTTTTTACCCAAAAAACCCAAAAAAAAAAAAATTTTCCAAAAAAAGGGGGGGAAAAAAAAACCTTTTTAAAGTTCCCCTTTTTCCCCCCTTTTTTTTCCAAATTTTTTTTTTTTTTGGGGGGGCCCCCTTTTCCCTTTAAAAAAAACCAAAAGGGTTTTTTAAAAAACTTTTCCCCCCCGGTTTTTTTAAAAGGGGGGTTTTTTTTTTTTTTTAAAAAGGGGGAAAAAAAAAATTTTTTTTTTTAAAAATTTTTAAAAAAAAGGGTAAAAAAATTTTTAAAGGGTTTTTTTAAAAAAATTTTTTAAGGGGGTTTTTTTTTCCCAAGGGGGAAAAAAAAAAAAAAATTTTTTGGGGGGGAAAAAAAAAAAATTTTTTTTTTTTCCCCCGGGGGGGGCCCCCCCCCAAAAATTTTTTTAAAAAAAAACCCCCTTTTTTTTTTTCCCCCCTTTTTTTTTAAAAAAAAAAAAAACCTTTTTAAAAAAAAAAAAAAAAACCCCCCAAAAAATTTTTTTTTTTAAAAAAAAGGGAAAAAAATTAAAAAAAAGGGAACCCCCCCCCCAAAAAAAAAAAATTTTAAAAACCCCCCCAAAACCCAAAAATTTTGGGCCAAATTTTTGGGGGTTTTTTTTTTTAAAAAAAAAAAAAAAAAAAAGGTTTTCCCCCTTTAAATTTTAAAAAAAAAAAAAAAAAATTTTTTTTTTTTTAAAGAAAAAAAAAACCCCAAAATTTTTAAAAAAAAAAAATTTTTTAAAACCCCCCCCAAAAACCCCAAAAATTTTTTGGGAAAAAAAAAAAAAATTATTTTTTAAAAATTTTTTTAAAAATTCCCAAAAAAAAAGGGGGGGGGAAAAAAAAAAAAAAAAAATTCCTTTTTTTAAGGGGGGCCCCCCCCATAACAAAAGCCCCTGGAAAAAACCCTTTTTTTTTTTTTTTTTTTAAAAATTTAAAAAAAAAAAGGGTTTTTTTTAAAAAACCCCCCCCCCCCAAATTTAAAAACCCTTTTTTTTTTTTTTGGGGGGGGGGAAATTTTGGGGGGAAAATTTTTTTCCAAAAAAAAAAAAAAAAAAAAAAAAAAAATTTTAAAAATTTTTGGGGGGGGGGTTTTAAAAAAAACCCCTTTTTTTTTGGGGGGCCCCCCCAAAAAAATTTTTTAAAAAAAATTTTTTTTTTTTTAAAAATTTTAAAAAAAATTTTTTTTTTTTTTTTAAAAAAATTTTGGGGGTTTTTTTTCCCCCCCAAAAATGTTTTTAAAAAATTTTTTTGGGGGTTTTCCCTTTTTTTTTTTTTTTGGAAAAAACCCCCCTTTTTTTTGGGGGTTTTTTTTTAAAAAAGGGGAAAAACCCCCCCCCCAAAAAAAATTTTTCCCCCCCGGGGGGGGGGGCCAAAATTTGGGGAAAAAAATTTTTTTTTCCCCCTTTTACCCCCCTTAAAGGGGGGAAAAATTTTAAAAACCAAAAAAAAACCCCCCCCCCGGGGAAAAATTTGGGGGGGGCCGTTTGGGGGGTTTTTCCCCCCCCCCTTTTTTTTCCCGTTTCCCCTTTTTTTTTAAAAAAAAATTTTTTTTTTTTTTTTTTTTAAAAAAAAAAGGGTTTAAAAAATTTTTTTTTTTTTGGGGGTTTTTAAAAAAAAAAAAAAAAAAAAAAGGGGGAAAATTTTTTTTTTTAATTCCCCCCAAAAATTTGGAATTTAAAAAAGGTTTTTAAAAATTTTTTTTTTTGGGGGGAAATTTTTTTTGGGCCCCAAAAAAGGGGAAAAAAAATTAAAAAAACCCCCCGGGAAAACCCTTTTTTTTTTAAAACCCCTTTTTTTTGGGGGGGGCCCCCCGGGGGGGCCCGGGAAAAAAAAAAAATTTTTTTTTTTTCCCCTTTTTTAAAAAAAAATAAAAATTTTTGGGGTTTTTTTTTTTTTTTTTCCCCTTTTTGGGGGGGTTTTTTTTTTGGGGGGGGGGGTTTTTTTATTTGGAAAGGGTTTTTGGGGTTTTTTTTAAAAAAAAAATTTCCCCCCCCGGGGGGGGTTTTTTTTTGGGGGGAAAAAATTTTTTGGGGGGGAAAAACCCCCCAAAAATTTTTTTTAGGGAAAAAAAAGGGGGGGGGTTTTTTTTTTTTTTTGGGGCCCAAAAAAAGGGGGGTTTATTTTTTTTTAAAAATAAATTTTTCCTCCCGAAAGGGAAAAAAAGGGGGGTTTTAATTTTTTAAAAAATTTTTTTTTAAAAAAGGGGGAACCCCTTTTTTTAAAAACCCCCCGGTTTAAAAAAAAATTTTTTTTTTTTTTTAAAATTTAAATTTTTTTTTAAATTAAAAAAAAATTTTTTTAAAAACTTTAGGTTTTTGAATTTAAAAATAAAGAAAAACCCTTTAAAAAAAAAAAATTTTTTTTAAAAAATTAAATAAATTTTAAATTTTTTAAAAATTTTTAAAAATTTTTTTGGGGGGGGTTTTTTTAAAAAATTTTTTTTTGGGGGGTTTTTTTTTAAAAAAAAATTTTTTTTTTTTAAAAAAAAAAATTTTTTTCCCCCGGGGGGGGAAAGGAAATTTTTTTTTTTAAAAAATTTTTGGTTTCCCCTTTTTTTTTCCCCGGAAAAAATTAAAAATTTTTTAAAAGGGGGGTTTTTTTAAAATTTTTTTTTTTTTTTTTGGGTTTTTGGGGGGGGCCCCCCCCAAAAACCCCCCAAAATTTTCCCTTTTTTTAAACCCCCCAAAGGAAAAATTTTTTTTTTAAAAAAAAAAAAAGTAAAACCCCCATTTTTTTCCCAAAAACCCGAAAACCCCCCAAAAAAAAAAAAAATTTTTTTAAAAAAAAAAAACCCCCCGGGGGGGGAAAAAAACCCCCCTTTTTTGGGGGGGTTTTTTGGGGGGGGAAAAAATTTTAAAAAAAAGTTTTAAAATTTTTAAAAGAAAATTTCCCCCCAAAAAAAATTTTTTTTTTTTCAAAATTGGGGTTTAAAAAAAAATTTGGAAAAACCAAAAAAAAAAACTTTTTTTTTTTTTTTTTGGTTCCCAACCTTTTTTTAAAGGAAAAAATTTTTTTAAAAAAATTAAAAAAATTTTTTTTTTTAAA
>CAOLHI010006940.1:0-37750 GCA_948474755.1 Ctenosaura bakeri
AGCCACATAACGGTCATAGGCCATCAGCCCAAAAAGGATGCACTCTATGCTTGCAAGAGCAACAAAGAAAAACATTTGAACAAAGCACCTGTGAAGGAAATGGCTTTTCTTTCTGACAGGAAATTTACCAAGACTTTGGGTGTGATGTTGGAAGAATAGCAGATATCTAGAAAAGCCAAAATACTGAGGAAAAAATACATGGGGGTATGAAGCTGAGAGTCCATTCTGATTAGCAAAAGCAGCCCCAGATTGCCCACCACAGTGATAGTATAGATCAGCAATAGCAGTGTAAAAGTGGGAATCTTCAGTTCTGGCTGATGGGCAAATCCAAGGAAGACAAAATCAGATAACCCACTGTTATTTTCTACAGGCATCTATATGGCAGATTTATTCCTGTGATGTTTATGGTAAATGAATATGGACCTTCCTAAATGTTCAGGAGTTGTGATTTTAAAAAATATGAAAAATGCAGGCAATTATCCAGGACTGAGTATGTCTCTAACTTTTCTGTTAAGTGGGCTTATTGGCTCCTTCGTTTTTCTTTCAACCTGTAAATATAAAATAAAATAAATCTGATCCTACATCATAGTATTAATATATATATTAACTATAATTTTCTTAAAATGAAACAAATATTACTCAAACATGACTTCAATACACATTGTTAAATGTATTTTTTTAAAATTGTGTTAGCTTTATTTCCGATGAACTGAGCAGCAAGAAGTTCCAGTGGTTCAAAATTCACCCACCTTGTCTTCTCTAAGATGCTAGCAGATAATTACCAACATTTTATAATATTTACATTTATTGACAAATATATATGTTGATTGGGGCAGAGACACCATTTAACCACTCAAAAGGCTGCCAAAATCTACTATTCTCAGTCTCAAAGTAGTTCTCCGGAGGGGACAGCTGGCGGCACCATCAGGGTTGCATCCACATCTGGGCACTTGCGACTGAATTGAAGTCTTCCTCCTAATGGCCTATGGCCTCCATATCAGAAAGGTGGTGAATCTGCTATGGGTTTGAGTCCAAACTTTAAAGGAGCTATCCTGCACTAAACTCTATTTTCAAAATAGGTTCAGTATCCTTGATACTTATAAAGTTCTGGCTAAAACAGGGAGCAGACTCACCAACTCTCAGACATGGCAACTGCGGGCTGCCACTGTCTTCTGCTCTCCCTCTTCCACATGACAGGCCCTCCATCCCTCTGAAATTGCTTTGCGGTTTAAATTGTTTTTTGTTTTAACTCAAATTGTGAGCTAGCTTGAGTCTCCTATTGTTAGAAAGTTTGGGTATAAAATCAACAAACCAACAGAAATTCGTGAGACCCTGCTAGGTAGGTGAGATTTGGTTAGGATATATTTCTTCTATTAGCAGAGCTTTTCCATCCAAAAAGATTGTCAGTCCAATCCAGTCATGCTTCCAGACTCCAAACTCAGCTCTCTGTGTTTTTTCCTCTACAGCTGACTCAGACTGCCTTGATTTTTCTTTACAAACAGAGAGAGACATAGATTAAAATGTTCTTAGCAGGAGGGGGAGTTGCCTTTGCCCCCTCTGAGGTATTTCAAAGCCAACAGAAAACTTAAGAACAATGATCTACACTTAGTTCTCTTGAAACACATACCACTCTTCTGTCAAGTCTGAAGCACTGGCCATGTATTGCCTTAGAGCAACTCACAGTGAGAGCTCTAATCACAGAAAACTGGCAGGAATCTCATAACAAGATTCCTGATAACATCTTCTGAGTCTGGTTTACACTTGTAGCAAAAATTCCAGAATCTGATGGGGCTCCTCTTTCCACCGGGAAATGAAGAGTGAGGGCACAACTTTGGAGTGCCTCCCAAGCAGAAGCAGAGGGCATAAGGGAGTGTGGAAGTACTGGAAAATGCAGTCCAGTTCCTATTGGTGGTCTGAATCTTCTACAGGGAACCCTGATGCCCTGAAGGAAAATGGCTGTTGTACAGAGATGTCTGCATGTCTGAAAGAATTGCTGTGCTCTGTGCTTATCTGAGAAGCTGTTGTATGAGTTTGGGTTAAGTTACATTTTGTTTATATTTCCCCAAGTAAGTAACCTTCTGTTTAAAGACACAATTATTGTTGGGGCTATATTGCTAAAAGCAGGAACCACAGATTAATGCTGCAGCTAACTCAAAACATCTGCATATTGATGGAACCTTATGGCACTTTCGTAAATACTGCCATAATTTGCTAACTTCACCAAATACTGCAGAATGATCTAACCAATTACTCCATCCCTTTCACAGAGCTTCACTAGTGGTGTGGAAACAGAAGTGTGGAGATGTGTCAGTGTGTACAGACAACAGATTTGCAACATAGCTGTGTGCACAGTCACAATGTTTTTACTACAACTGAATGTTTGGGGGAAGGAAGTCTTCTTATGTTTACTTGGCTTAGTCCCATGCAAACCAGGTATGTGGGATTCCACTATAAACATAGTGTAGCTTGCAGATAGCATTGCATCCTTAGAAGAAAAGGTTCTATACTAATGCATGTTCTACCAGTTGCAGAGTTTAGGTTGTTTCCTTCTGCTTCCAAAGCTCCGCCCAGAAAAAGGTTCAGTGAAACATTTATTAGTTCTCGTGAAATCTATGCTAAATATTTAGAGATAGAAAGAATATTCAAAAAACTTCAACAAATGGTTGAAAAACATATTTCTCAAGTATTGGGAAACCAGAATGAGGAGAAACCTGGATTGAGGTGAATCTTTGCAGTTTGAGACTTATTCTGTGCGAAATTTGCAAAAAAAAATTGTTTGCACAAAACAGAATTTTTTGTACAGAAAACAGCAAAGTTTTACTTTCTGCACAGGAAATACTATCTCCTGAGCAGAAAATTGTGTTTTCAGTGCAAAAGTAGCATGTGCACATTTTGCACAAAACGAATCCTGAACAGTGAATAATCTTTGAAAACTATTCAGTTTTTAAAGACTTTCCTATCATGGGAAGAAAACTGCTAAAATTACTAGGATTTTTTTCTTTTCAGATCAAAATTAGTGAAGGATTACATCCCAATAAATACCACGCTCTTCCACTTACAGACATCCTGCTTAGGAAAGTGAGTGATGACATCCTGCCACCACTTCTGAAACAATGGTGGTTAAATACCAAATTGTAATTGTCTACAACATCTGAAACTGAAATACACTTCTGGTGTTTACCTGGTGTTGAAATTTACAGTGGAGCCAACCAATGTGAATGTGGCCATATTTAGAATTTTCTTGGGGAAAGGGAGAAAATGATTCAATATGCTTCATTTTTTCTTGCTTTTTGCAAGTAGAAATTAAGCTACAAGAAACACTGTTATATATGCTCCTGGTCTGAATTAGCATGGGCTACATAGGGTCCACATCACCTTGCTGGGGGTGATATTGCAATAAATTGAAGTGTTTTTATTTCCATTTGGTTAATTTCCTTCCTTTTTGAAGTCTAGGAAGATGTAAGAAAAATGAACAGTTAACTATACAGTGGTAGGAGCTACAACAAAAGACAAAGTCAACTATCAAGAACAACAAAATAGCTTGGACTCAGAATATATAGCAGGCCAGCCTGACAAGTTCTAGCTAGATCTCTAAGGAAGCCACAACCACTCACAAAGGAAAGAGAATTTTTATTTAAATATAAGCCTTTATTTTAAAGAGACTGGTCTTGCATACTGAAAGGTCTTACTTATAAAAATGCTCCCCCGCATGGAGTTGGTGTGCTGCTCGTATTTTGTCTAGGGAAACATATTCTGGGATAAGAAGTGTTATACCAAACTTTAATCTTACCCCAAAATGGGGGAAGAGGTAGAAAACCACAGATTTCTCCTTACATTTTTCATCTAATATGCACAATGATGCAGGTATCCTCCAGGACCTGTTACAAGATGTTGTCATTGTGCATCCATCTATAGGCACATAAGTGAGTACTTCTCCACTCCCCTCCACTCTCACCATCACTAAATGGCTGTGAAGAGGAGTCTCTGAAGGAGCAAAGCTGGCTTTGAGGGAGTTGGAGCATCACTGATTGAGTAAGGTAGTAAATTCCTTCCACTGCAATGCCCATTCTCCCCCCGCCCATAAGCACAATGAAAAATAATGCCTATGTTGAAAAATGTGCATAAACATGCTTCAGTTCATGGGGAAAGTTGAGAAAATGCATGAAGAAAAAGATGTGGCTGAAAGCATGCATATTGTGGGGAAAATTGTACCAAAATTCACATTGAATGTCTGCATGGAAAGGGAAAAAAAAGTCTTGCAATGCAGTATGAAATGAATGGGATTAGGATGCCAGTAAGACTGTGAGAACTGCTGTAGCAACAGCAAGAAGTTTACATCCCTATCCTGCATGTTCAAGGAGACAGAGAATGGAAATTTAAATAATCCCCTCTTCCATGACAAGAGAGAGAGAAAGATAAACAGACATGCAACCTGTTTATTTAGACTGCATTGTTTTTTTGAGATTAAGAGAGAATAAAATTTGTGCAAACAGGTAGAAAACTGCCAGTATTTTCACTATAGTTATTCATTGTCACAGACAAAGACCTCACACAGCTATTTCACATACACTCAACACAAGCCCATCTTATACAGCACAGTCCACAATCAAATCCTGCATTCAGCCAAGACATGCCCATGCACTACTCAGTTATAGGCATGATTGCCACAGAACATTAACAGAATATTAATATTAACACAATCGACTTCTCTCTTCTCTCTCTTGTCTTCTTTCTTCCCCCTGCACTCCTACTGTACAAGGGCAAGAATTAGAAAATACATCAGGACAGTGGAAAGAATGACCCACCTGTCTATCCAGAAAGAAAATCCCTTCAAGAAGGAAGTGTCCTGCAGTATCTTCAGAAGCACTGCCTTTCTATATTTCAGTTAATATAACTTCATTTATGTACAACATGTGATCATCTTATTTCATGTCTCTGGCTTATCCGCTAATATTTGAAAAGAGAACAGGGGTGAGCTATTTCTTTCTGCCATTTTACTTGTTCCTTTAAAGTCCTTGGCAAGCATACATATGGGAGCACATACTTTACCCTCTGACTGCTAATTTGAAATATTTAATCTCAGAGGAATACAGGGATACAGCAGTTCATCTTGTTTCCATCCTGTTGGAGCAATTGGAAGGTAGACTGAGAGGCAACTTCTGGATTTTCAGAGGTCACAACTTTATTCATTAGACTTGCAAGCGAGAGAACATATATCCAAGAAAGATACAGAACTTTAAACAAAGCTTTAGGGTAATCCCCAGCTCCCACAGTGATTTTACTTTCAGAGTGAATGGATTGTAGTGTAAGAACTTAGCTCGCCAAGTTCACCACACAGGGCAGATACTTTTCCATCCTCCTCGGCTGTAGGTAATATTGGAATATCAAATGTATGTCTTTTTTTTTTTGCATCAAGGTTAAATGAAGAACAACAGGTATTCAATTTTTGCCCCAGATGTCATAGAGAACTTGCCTGTCAAGTTGCTCAAACATTAAAATATAAGTTTGATCTTACATTTTGTTTCCAGATCTGAACAAAGATACTGTTAAAGTCCATCCAACAATTGTACAAACACTTTAAACTGGAATACATTTTAAACTGACAAGAAGCAGAAATGACAAAAGCAAATAAAATTAGGAAACTAAATCCAGAGGTTGGAAGCACTTTTTTTTTTTTTTTAAAGACTGCAGAATCCTCCAACCAGCATCACCACTGGCTGCATTTAAAGAAGTAAACTTTATAATACAAAAAGTAATGGTTGGCATTCAGTATTGCAGTTATGGATTTTCAATCACAGGTTACAGATCTGTAACTGGTCTGTATGCAGCAAAATTGCACAGTTGTATTGGAAATGTATGTGAATGCCATTCCAGACCACCTTAAGAGACCAGCGTCAGATTAGGTGAAAGTTAGCCATTCAGTTTCCAGTCAGGATACAAGAAGGAAGATGTTTCCCCATCCCTCCTGCCAGTGAGTCAGGCTGAGGGAGTGAGAGTGGAAATACTGTCCTGATTGAAAGCTGAGCGGACCTACTTTGCCCAATATGGTGCCTGTCTCTTAAAGTGGGAGAGGGGAGGCACTGGGCCAGGAAATGCTATTTATATGGATATAGCTAAGCAGCCAAATTAGGATTCTGGCTGTTCTTTCTAAGATTAGAGAATAAAAAAACAAAAACCAGATTGGCCCAGGTGCCAGTAAATATCAACATGGAAAACTTTATTTTCCAGCTAAGAAAACTGACAGCAATATTGTGCTTTTCTCTGCCAAGCTACATGTACTCAGCATATGTAGTTGCCTCTATCTGTCTTCCAAAGAAGACAACTTAGGTTCATCAAGTATCCTCTCTGAGACTCCATGGATAATTCTCTCTTTCCTTACTGGTTGCCCCATGAGCTCATTAAGTAAGCTGAAGGAGACTGAGGTCCAGGTGTTTCAGCTTTACCATCATAAAATATGTAAAGAATCAATAGCTGCCATTAAAGAGCAGTCGAATAAGAGTAGTAAGTTACCCCAGCTTCCAACCTCTAACCACCTAGCCCCCAACACACTCAATAAAATGGATGAGAAGACTGATAGGATAAGTGGGATGAGATAAACTTATTAAAATGCCCCAGATGCAAAGATTACTACTGTGGCTATTAGCCCATCTCACATGTGACTCTTTTAGGACTATAGTCCCTTCTCTTAAGTATCTAGTATGGGCCAACACTAGTGGCACTGCATCTGGAATCAGACGTGGCTGCTGGCCCCACCTCCAGAGAATCAAATATTGAGCTATCTGCTAAATTGCAAAGTCTAGGATTCCATAGGATGTTGAAAGTGGAATAATAGCACTACAACAAGTTAGTGCAGAAATGGCCTTGATGTGAAGTTAGCTATGCAGCACAACCTTAAGTGCAGTGCTTTCTTTCCTCAAATACTTCAACCAACATACCCACAAGGAAGAAACAGATGAAGTCATTTGGTTTAAATATTTTGGTTGCAATTTTATTAAGACTTTTGCAATTTACACGCTAAAATACCGGCAGGATCTGTGCTTTTAACTAATGCTGTACCTCACCTGGAGGTTGCCCAGGCCATATGTTGTCCCTCTCTCTTGAGGTCATGCCCAGTTCACCAGTCACTCATGCCTAGGTTAGGACTTCTCCAGGCCCTGAGATGTTTATTTGAGAACCTGTGGCCTAGGGACAAATCCTGATAATACATGGGCATACCCTGGTGATGTCATTAGACATAAAGTATCAGCCACAGTTGCACAGTATGTCAGGGTTTTTTGGTTTTTTTTTAAGACCAAGTCTAACAATATATGCATGCTCACTTTGAAGACAGCTTTCTTGCCCTCAGATTCCACCACCCTGAGGATTGTTGAAGAGTTTCCAGTCCCTGACACTCAGACTTAAAAATATTTTTATTGTTTTTGAATATTTGCTTTTTGCTTTGTGTTTGAGAACTTTTTTTGCAAAAATTTCAGGTGTGCAAAAACCCTTTGTACAAAATTCAACATTTTTGAATAGAAAAGGTACATTTTGCGTACTGTATTATATACAAAAATATTTTTTGTGTAAAAACAATGTTTTCATTCAAAATCAAATTTTTGCAAAATAAAAAGAATGCATAAAATCGTTTGATTCTTGATCATTATTTTGACAGAGTGTCTCTGGAACATTTGGATACCTTTTCTTATCAAGGTTTAGAAAATTTGCTAGCATTCTTGATATCCCTGGATTGCTTGAAGGTCGTCATTTCTAGACATCATGGGGTCCTGGACCAGCATGGCCGAGATGTGAAGACAGACATAATGTTTTATATTTTTGAAAAAGAAAAGAGAAAAGTGAAACAGCTCCAAAATTCTTTACACTTTGGGACATATTTCAAAACATTTGTGCAGAGATATCTTGTGGGTTTTTTCTCAAAGGGCAAAGGTGTTTTGCAACCACAAATAGAGAAGCCAAACTATGGCTTTTGTCATTATTTTCTTTGTTTCCCCTCAGCTTATTGCCATGGTGTGGGGTCTTGTTTTTTGTCTGCATATACTTCCTATAGCATCCAAAATGCAGCCTTCAGAATTGCACTTTCCTTCCCTGCATGCTTTTTAGAACTATCTCTGCCTGATAAAGAAATCTGTGAGCTTCAAAAGCTAGTGTGATTTGTTTCGTGCCGTTTGGTTGGCTCAATAAAGGTATCAACACAAGATGAGTTTAGGAAATTTGTTATTCTTACGTATTTTTTCTGGAGAAAAATAATTTTTGTCCAGAAAACAGTGTATTTCCTGCCCACTTTCTGCCTCAAAAACAAGCATGACAAGCAATTACAAAGCAGTAGGGGGACAGATAAACATAGGGTCCTGTGCAGAAAACAAGTCACAGACATATCTCCCTTAGTTCTTAATACCGAGCTTCCTTTCCTTAAATAGCTACTTACTAGCTGACCCAATTTGCTGTAATTATTGGCTTGGAAAACATTTGACAAAGCAGTTAGAAAAAATACGAAAAAATGTTCTTATCCATTTGTCTCCTCAGTGCATCTTTCACCTCCTTGTTCCTCAAACTATAGATTAGGGGGTTCAGCATAGGGATGATGAAAGCATAGAACAAAGATACAATTTTATTCTGATCCTCTGAAAGTTTGGAACTGGGCTGCAGATATATAAACAGGCCAGTCCCATAGAATACAATCACAGCAATCAAGTGAGAGGTGCATGTGGAGAATGCTTTTCGGCGGCTCTCTGCTGATTTCATCCTGAGCATCATGGAAAGGATGCAAATGTAAGAGCTTAGTATGATCATGAGAGAACCCAGCATGTTGGATCCAGCACAAATGAAAACTAGTGTTTCTGTTACAAATGTATCAGAACATGAGAGCTTAAGGAGTGGAGGGATCTCACAGAAGAAATGGTTGATCTCGTTAGACTGGCAGAAAGACAAAGTGCCTACCAAGGTGGTGTGAATAATTGAGTTCAGGAAGCCAGCTGTAAGTGCTCCACCTGCCATCTTGATACACTGAGTTTGGGACATGATAGATGGATACAGCAAAGGGTTGCAGATGGCCACATAACGGTCATAAGCCATCAGCCCAAAAAGGATGAATTCAGTACTTGCAAGAGCAACAAAGAAATACATTTGGATGAAGCACCCTGTGAAGGAAATGGTTCTCCTTTCTGACAGGAAATTTTCCAAGGCCTTGGGAGTGATGTTGGAAGAGTAGCAAAAATCTAGGACAGCCAAATTACTGAGGAAAAAATACATGGGGGTGTGAAGCTGAGGATCAATTATGATCAGCAAAACAAGTCCCAGATTGGCCACCACAGTGATAATATAGATGATAAAGAACAATATGAAAATGGTGATCTGCAGTTCTGGCTGATCATCAAACCCCAGGAAGATAAATTCAGCAACCACACTGCTATTTTCTACAGACATCTATGTGGCAGAAGTATCCCTAAGAGGTTGGTGGTGAATGACTATGGACTGTTTATACTTTCAGAAATAATAAACAAAAATGTCTTGAGGTCTTATTAGGTTTAGTAATGTGAAATTCACTCTCAATTCACTCTCACTGCTTGTTGCCCTCTTGTAGATCTAGTGCTTTTCATTTTGTCTTCTTGACCTGTAAATATAAAATAAAATACAACATAAAGTCTAGTGGTAATTTAATAACACTCAGATACCTGCAATGTTCCACATATTTTACATATATGATTTAACGTGTTCACTGATTATACAAGTTCTAAAATATAATTTAGGAAGGCTTAATTTGTTTTAACTGAACTATCTGTTTTGTTCATTTGTATCTGTTTTCTTTCCATTTTCTAGTTAGATATTTTAAAATAAAGTTGTTGCTAATACAAAACACATGCACATACTGCAGTCACAATTCTATGCCTACATACCTGGAAACAAACCCTACTGCGTTCACTAAAACTTGACTTATGAGTGGCAGCCCTCTAGACCAGACTTGCAGGGATTGCAGGGGGAAGGTGAGATCACTTCCTACCCAATTCCAGTGGATTCTGCTGTCTAGTAGTGGATTCTGCCCCTACAGCACTGTTAAACCAGTTCACGTTTGTGAACTTCATGACTGTACTTTTTAGTCAGAATTCTCACTTTTTTTTTTCACAATGGAAAAGGAATGCAAAAAAGGCAGTTGTCATTTTCTGGGAGAGCAGGTATCAAGTATATTGATAGTTCCTGCCTGAATCAGTGCACAGCAGAAGTTGTCTATTAAGCCCCTGCTTCTTCCTAGAAAAGATGATAAATGTTGGCTGTTGAGTTGCCAGGTTTAATTAGTGGTAAATGCACATATCTTTGGATTCAGCAGATATATCCTTGGATTCAGTTTTTAAAAAGGAGGAGATACATTCAACCAAAGCAGAATTGTTTTAAGCAGATGGTAGTAGGCAGAGACTTGCTACATGCCCACTGATTTTCCAAAAATCCTGTAGAGAGCAAAGTAGAGCTAGAGATCTTTTTTCCAGCTGGGTATGCCAGTACTCTATGGCAACATATGAAACACCACCAGCGCAGTGTGTATCCATGAGAAGTGAATCTCTATGTTCGTGCAACAAGGAAATCAATGTGGTCTCTGGTGAGTGCAAGTGACCACCACATTCTCTCTCTCTCTCTTTCTCTGTGTATATGAATACAAAAAGAGAGAGAGAATGCACACATATATACCGCTTTAATTCAGAGTATCACTGTGCCATTGCACATGTGTGTTTCCTTATTACTTCTACGAAGTAATAGGGGACCTGTTTGTATAATTATTCCATAATTATATTTATTCTGCACATCACAGGGCACAAAGAATGGCACTTCAAATCATCTAAGTAGAATGAGGACATAATCTTTTTGCTATTTATATAAAAGAATATGCATGAGTTTAAAGAGTACAGAAGTTACTGGAAACTTACCAAAATTCATCCATTACACTTTCATTATTGTCATTTCTGTCTCGTGTACACACTGGTCACACACCCTCTTTCCCCATGCATCTTAGTTCAGACCCATACATACAGCCAGAAAAAGAATGAGGGAACTCACTTGACCAGCTTCAAGCAGAAATGATCCATCTGAATGACCAAGAAGAAAGACAGTGAACAGCTGAAGTGCTTTATAGCACCACCAGAGCAATTTTTTTCTGTGTAACGTGTAATGTACACTTCTGTTTTCAGGTAGTAAATAGGCCAGGAACCCTAGAAGGTGTCGATCTTATTCTTGCCTAGGCTCCACCCACTTTACTGACATTAAAAGAACTATTTCTTTCTTCTAACCCTTTCATGGGCATTCATTAGGGAGGGCTGCTTAACTAATTTGAGAGACTTGATCCCTGAGGACTACAAAGACTCAGAATTTGTCTGTTACCTTATTATTGGCCAGAATGAAGACTATGAGGCACTTTCTGGATAATCAACAACCACCATTTTATTGTTCAAGCTTGCAGAATAACAATGGCTCCAAGACTAGAATAAACAATTGACAATTGTATCATTCAACATTTCAGCTCCTAAGAATAGCATTACCATCAAGCAATGAAGACTTGTGACCACTGGGCCAGTGAATCTATGCTGGGTTTTCATCTGACCTTTAGAGGAGCTCTCCAAAGTGCTGAATTTGATTTGGGAATGGGGCACAGCACCTTGGAGAGCTCATTTACAGTTCAGACTAAAACTCCTAGTAGGATCACCACCCTACTGCCATCATAATCACCAGCCTCTGCTGTCCCCAGAGCTAGTAGGCTACACTACAAAAAACAGAGCACAACAGATTCACCCCACCCAGCAGAGAGTCCCTCTTCATTCCTGTAGATAGATAGAACCTTATGGATGGTGTTTGCTTTTCAGCGTGCTCAGATGAGACAAATGAGACCTCATTCTTTGGCTAGTTTTTTGAAATTCATATGTCATATTTTTGTATATGAGGTACTTCATTTAAATCAGATGACTGCTGTTTCCACCCCATCCTATGATTGATCTCTGGTGTAACAGGCAGAAGTATGACCCCGCCACACTTTGCACTCATGCCAGAGACTGCTCACATCGGGGCAGGGGGTCATCAGTCAATTGATGTCCCTGTTGATGGAAAACAGATCTCTGTTGATTGCAGAGGCTGCTGCCTGGGGATTGGGGATTTTCATGGCTTCCACATATCCCCTAAACTAGTCACTACACAGGGATTTTGAGTACATAACAGTCATGGGTGAGTTACTCTAAGATACATATTTTTAACTGCCATAGAGGATTCCACCCAGTATATTTAAATGAAGCATATGTTTAGGGGCTCTGGTGCTGTGGATGCATTGGAATTTAGGATGCAGCATGTGTACCTTGATAGTCTTTTGGTGTAATATCTACAGCAAATGTGTTTTTACTTATTTCATTGCATACTTCACCTCCTTGTCTTTCAAACTGAAAATTAGAGGACTGAACACTGGGATGGCAAAGGTGTAAAAAAGAGATGCTGAATGGTTTGTACTAGGTTGTAAGTAAACATCTTGGTCCAGATCTGATTGTTAGTCCCAACTAGAGGAGACTTACTGAAACAATCAGAATGTGCGAAATCAGCACTAACCATAAGTTCCATAGATTCATTGGGTCTACCAGTTCAATTTAGGCCATTTTGGAGTTTGCCGTTATTACTTTGGCTTCACATGGAGAACTGTGGAAAGAATGTTCAAGGAGGAACTCGGCATTATTAGGAGAGAACTTGGCAAATCGTCCAGTACAAAGCAAAACTAGTGCTTCAGCCATTGTAGTGTCTTAATATGTCAGTTTGAGTAGTTGAGGATACTCGCAGAAAGAAAAAAATGATTTAATTGGACAAGCAGTAAGACAAAATGCCTACAATAACAGTATAAATAATGGAGCTGAAAAAGCCAGCTGTGAATTTTCCACCTGCCATCTTGATACACTGGCTGTGGGACATGATGGATGTATACAGCAAAGGGTTGCAGATGGCCAAATAATCATGTGCCATCTTTCCCTAAAGGATGCATTCTGTGCTCACAAGAAAACAAGGAAATGCATGTGGATAATATATCATTGGGAAAATTGTTTTCTTCAACATGAAATAATTCTACATGCTATCTAGAAATGTCAAATTACTGAGGAAAAACTGCACAGGGGTATGAAGGTGAACAACTGCTTCTGCTCAATAATATCAGTTCTAGCTTTTCCGCAACACCAAAGGAAGAATATAGATCAGGAAGGACAGCATGAGTGTCTCTCACAAATGCTTGGGGGGGAAAAATCAAGGAGTATACTATTGTACACTATCTGCTGGAAGTGCAATTCAAATAAAGGAATCATATATCGTACACAGAACAGACCCATAACCTGTTTTTTAAATAACTCTTTTATTGATGTTATAATATATCATATAGTAGTAAAGTACAATAAAACATTAATTTAAATACACTAAAAAGAATGATGGAACTTGTGTTTTGGCGATGCATACCCTCCAGCATTCAACACATGAAAATGGAAACATGTGTGACCAAGCAACATCAGAAGATAGTCAAGGCAGCAGAAGTTATTATAGAGGGAGAAGAGACAAACGAAGTCTGCATTTGCCCGAGCAGAAACAGAACAGAAAGATGAGGGAACAGAAAGATGCTGCTCCCTCCTCTCTTATTGCCCCACTGACTTCATTGAGTGCAAACTATTTTTGCATTTTGAAGTTAGTTTGCAACAAATTAAGTGAGGATAAAGGTGAAAAGTGGGAAGAGGGAACAGGAGTTGGGATGTTTTAAAAGCAGTTGAGAAAGTGGGATGGTAGAGCATTAAACAGAACTGTCCCTACCTAATTAGGAAAGTTCTGGACATCCAGCAAAATCTATTGTATTATCTTGAAACTCTGTACCATATAGACCAAAAAAAAAATTGTACAGAAATTCCTGAATCAAGGACATCTTCGAGCAGGAGTCTTTCTATTACTAGGCAATTCAAATAAAGAAGAAAAGGATAGGGTGCTGCCTCATCCAATTCTAGCTCTTGATTCAGATTGATAGCTAAATCTTATTCCTACCCCAATGACAGCACAGTGTTTTCCACCATACGTGAGGACTGCAAACTAATTTAGGGACCACAAGACAAATTGTCCATCCCACACAATTCTCTTCTCCAACATCTTACCAGCACTTCTCTTGCCCTAGCATCTGCTGCCTGAAATAACTTCCTCATGCTGCCATATGACAGGACTAGTTGACTTTCAAAAAGCAGTACCTCAGATACATCATGCCATGGTACTTCTACAAAAGGACTCCCCACTTACAAGCCTTTGTCCAGACCACCAAACCCTTGGTTAACTTTCCCACACAGCTACTGTGGCAGGAAACATTATGAGTCCTGTGCCTTGTTGTACTTGATTATGCTACTGTTTCATTCTCCAAGAGATTAATCTGGCTCTTGCTTTCCTGATGGCATCCCTTACTTTCCTGTTCCTCATATAGTAAATTTGAGGATTCAACGTGGGGATGGTAAATGAATAAAGTACTGACAGCATCTTATCCTGATTCATGGAGTAGTCTGATATGGGCCTTGAATACATGAAGAAGAAATTCTCATAGAACAATGTAACAGAAGCCAAGTGTAAGGCAGTGGTGAAGATGGAAAGTGGCAAGGACTAGCAGGTAGGACAGCCAAAGGATAACTGTAGTGGCTTTGATGCTGACTCCACAATTGCAAAAAGCAATATCTCATTGCAATGTGTGCTTGAGCAGCCCAGAGTTAGGAGAAGTGGTCCATCCAATTCTATGAGAATGGCAAGATGGTAGGCAAAATATTGAGATGTGATGTGATGTCTTCCATGCAAAATACTGAGATGCAGTATAGCCTCATGCGGATCTTCCATGACATGACACTCATATACAGCAGAGGGTTACAAACTGCAACATAACAGTCATAAGTGACGGCAGCCAGAAGGTAGCACTTGAAAGTAGCACAGGTAGAAAAGAAAAAGAGCTGAACTATACACTTAGCAAAAGAGATGGATTTGCTGTCTGCTAAGAAGTTCACCAAGGTCTTGTGAACAATTGTGCTTGATCAGCGTATGTGTAAGAGGGGAAGATGACTGAGAAAGAAGTACAAGGGCGCATGGAGTTGGGAGTGTCTCCTGATTAACACAATAATCTCAAGGCTCCCAAACATAGTGAAAAAAATAAATAGTTAAGAATAACATAAAATTTGCACAAAATGTGAAGCATATGTTACTCTGTAAAGCCCAAAAGAAAAAAGTCTGTTCTGGAGGAGCCATTTCTCTCAGACGTCTTATTCAGTCAAGCCCTTGCACATCAGCTTTTATTTGTCTCTGTCAGATGATGACATTGAAATGAGAAGAAATGAATAGATATTGTCTTTTAATAATCTTAAAACTACTTCATATCTTCTGTCATTCTTCTTGTCTTCTAGTACTGAATTATCCTCAGTTCTTCCCCTTCCTTCAGTCACGTAGGAATAGGGGGGTGATGGGGACGGTGCACCCCTGGTGGCAATTTTTTGGGGGTGCCGCAGCTCCTTGCTTGCGCTCCTCCATGGACCATAGCCCCACCCCATCTATTGTAACCCTGCCCCATCTGTCATAGCCCTTCCCCCACACACTGTAGCCCTGCCCTCTGGTGTGTGAGTCACATACCCCACGCACCATAGCCACACACCCACCCCTCCTACTGTCCCTTCACCTACCACCCCACATGCTCCAAGCTCCACCACTGCCTTCTCCAACACGCAGGCCATTGCTAAATCCTCTTCTCTAACGTCTTTTTAAAACTCTTAAATATTGTGCTTTATGAGCTCAGATGTCGTTGTTAACCCAAGGCTCTGCACCATTCATTAGTCTAAATGCAGACCTCCTCCCCAGCATCCTTCTCCTACAATGTTGAAATTTAAATAGCATAAAGTACTTTCATTTATATAACCCCTAATTTTTAGAAGTCCTCCTGCCAAATCCCCATACTTTGTAATCAGATGTTTCTCATGGAGGGAACTCTATGGAAGAGTGCAGGATATGATGCAGTGCCCTGCGATAAGTAGGGAGAGGAGTAAAAAAGTTAGTTTCCTAAACTTATGCAAGAAAAAACTGCTGTTGATAACATTTCAGTTTCTTAATGCAAGCGGTAACTAGTTAGAAAGAAAGTCCATTTCTTCACAGTGTTGCTATCTCGCAATAGCAGCAGGTCGTTTCCAGTCCAGGAATCATGATACTGCACAATGTCATTGCTATCCAGCTGCTATCCGCTCTCCCAATTTTGCAAAACCACCTTATACTATTTCCAGAAAAAAAAATTAAAATCCTCCTTTAGTGCTTCAATTCTGTCAGCCAGTTTAATGCAGTACCACAACAGCACTTGATAGCGCTTCCTGTCCTCCTGGATCCAGGAGTGGTGTGTGTGTGTGTGTGTGTGTGTGCCCAGCTTGTCCTTCCCTCAGCTACTTCCATGGTGTGATAACTTCAAAATCTACCACCTCTCTGTCTTTATTCTAAATTTCTCCTTTGCTTTAAAACTTTATATTTTTAACACATTTTTAAGCATTATACTGCAAAAGTGCAATAGTGTACTAGTGTGTCATACTGTTACAACATTGCTGTGCTAGTACGGCTTACAAACAAAAACAAACAAACAAAAAACATGCCCAATCAGGGGTAGTGGGACCAGGTGAAGGCAGGGCAAGGGAGTGGCCAAGGACGCTGTAATGCGGAAGGATACCAATGGCAATACCGCTACTCATCCGCTTAAGGTGGAAGGGTGCGGAAAGAGCATTCCTAACCTGGCAGCATCTCACAAATGGCAATACCAGGATTGTAATGGTACAATGCACTAATGGCATATAGTGCAGAAATGGCCTAACTTTTTACTTGCAAGCACCGTGCTCAGCCTAGTGCTGGCAAAGGCCTGAAACAAAGCACTGAAGCTAGACAGATTTATCACATAGTTTTATCAATTTTTTTTAATCAGCATATATTATAATCCTGTTATGCCTCTGATGTTTTTCATGATGTTTGGTTCCCTCAAGACAGAAATCTCAAAACTCTCCAGAGACGAAATCCCGAAGGCCACAGAACTGAAAGAAAAGGTGCTCACTTTCACACTCTTCAGTAGCATTTGCTTTTGGAATCAAGGAAGAGTCTCTTTGTCGTTGTTGTCATTGTTGTTGATGCTGTCCTCCATTGGGTTGGTTACAGTGTGGTTGTAGAGGGCTGTCCTGCTGCTTCCCAGGTTTAGAACCCAGCCAGGTAAGAAGAATAGAACATATCTGGCCTGGGAAATGTCATCTGCTCTAAAGATAACAGCTCTCTTCACAGAACTAGCTCTCTCCTCGAGGCCCCACCATAGAGAGAAAGGACTCCCCTTCAGAGTCTACCATGCCAGACGGCTTTGCCTTATTACAAATCTAGACAATCTGAGCAGGATTTTCCTCCTACTTTTACATTCCACAGACATTTTTGTGTTGTCTTGCTGATTTTTAAAAATATTTTTCTTTTTAATGAGTTTGTTTTAGACTTTTGATTCTATGCTTTAATTTTATTTTATTAATAATTTTCTCATGTTTTTACTATGTTTCTGTGACTGCTTTTAACTGTATTTGTTTCAATTCCTATCAGCTGAGTTGAGTCCCAATATTAAGGAAAAGGTGGAAAATAATAATAATAATAATAATAATAGTAGTAGTAGTAGTAGTAGTAGTATAGTAACTGGACTCATAGATGTCTTGACCAACTAGTATGTTATGTGTTTTGTGAAAAACACACTTTTGAGTTAAGAAACGTTCTAGATATAAAACAATCTAAACAATGAGTTGTGTGTTTTCCCACGGTGATGGTGCTATGTGATAGCACAGGCTGCTGAATGGCAGAGTCCAAAATAGAAAGCTTGGCAAAACAAATGTTGCACAAAAAGACAAAGACAGAATACTGTATAGATTTTTTTTGTTATTACAGGGAGGTCAAGGTACAAAGAAACTTCTAAGCTCCATATAATTACAAAACAACATCCCGGCCTTGTCTTCCCTGTTCATACCCAGGCCTCTCAATCACTTCTGCACCAAGAATGAACCTTAAAGAACAAGTTGACCTTGAGATGCACACTTTCTGGTGTGATAAGTTTCAGCACCATATGGCTGCTATGGTGTGGGTTTATGATGTTATTTGTCTACATCTTTCTCACCCAGTCACAAAAAAGAAAAGAAAAAAACAATCGGTATTTGGGACTGTATTCAAGATGAATGTTAGGTCTGCTTAGTGCTGATTAGGGGTTTTGTTTTGTTTTTTCATTTCTGATTTTTTAATTTCTGCTATAGACTGAGAAAGCAAGGGGGGACAACTGCTGACAGGAAGGAACTAGTAGATAAAGTTTTTTAAAATTTACCCTTTCAGATTATCGTTTCCATAGTCTCCCACAGATATAGTGGCTGGGGGATCTCAGGAAGCTGTAAGCCACAAATAATTATTCTAAACTCTGCCAATACATTTCAAAACATATGGAGAAATATGAGGTTTCTGTGCTAAGACACCATTTTCTTTGTAAACTTTAATTAAATATTACTATTAATGTGTGATCCATTTAGAGGCGTAGAGCAGTAAGGAAAACCTAAATTGACGATTTTTTAAAATCAGTGCTGAACTATTTTATAGGGAGGATTGCATTCAAGGATTCAGAGAAGCGTTCTTTGAAAACCAATATATTTTGAAGGAGCTAAGAGGCTGGCAGCTGGATATTTTTATCATGGCACTCCTCTTTGAAGAAAGAAAACATCTCCAGATGTTTATGTTCTACAGTTAGCCTTTGACTCATTCTTCTCTCCATCTTATATCCGGCATCTTTGTCCCCAGTTCTTAGTCACAAAATATAATTCTAAAAGGATGGAGAATGGAAATTACAGTCTGGTGACTGAGTTCATCCTCCTGGGCTTCTCAGACTACCCAAAGCTGCAGACCATCCTCTTCTTGGTGTTCTTCATGATTTATGTTATTACCTTGCTGGGAAATCTTGGAATCATCCTGTTAATCAGGCTCGAATCTCGACTCCACACCCCAATGTATTTCTTCCTCAGCCACTTATCCTTTATTGACATTTGCTATTCTTCATCCATCACACCCAAATTGCTCATTAACATCATTTTGGAGGCAAAGGAAATTTCTTTCTCTGCTTGTGCAGTACAGATGTACCTGTTTGTTGCTTTTGTGGTGGCTGAATCTTTTCTTTTGGCTGTGATGGCATATGACCGATACATAGCTATTTGTAACCCGTTATTGTACACAGTGGTTATGTCTAGAATGCGATGCATCCACTTGGTAGCTGGTTCTTACATGTGGGGCAATGTTTGTGCGTTGGTCCATACCCATTTCGCTTTTAGTCTCAATTTCTGTGGGCCAAATACTATACAACACTTCTTTTGTGACATTTCACCAGTGCTAGCACTTTCCTGTTCTGACACCTACATCAGTAAGATGCTGCTTTTTGTTTTTGCCACATTGGTGGAAACCAGCACCACGACAATCATTGTCATGTCTTACATTTTTATTATTGTGAGTGTATCAAGGATCCAGACCAGCAAGGCAAAGTACAAAGCCATCTCCACTTGTGCCTCTCACTTCACAGCCTTTATTATATTCCATGCTACTATTCTCTTCATATACTGCCAGCCTACTGCAAGCCATTCAGGGAATACACACAGAATTGCCTCTGTATTCTACACAATGGTGATACCCATGCTGAACCCTTTGATCTACAGCTTGAGGAACACAGAGGTGAAAGCTGCCCTCAAAAGGCTCATGGTAGAAAAGTTTTTTCTTAGTCAACATGTTGAATGGGCAAGGGCAAAGACAAAAATTGGAGGGAAGGTGGGAGGCTTGAGGCATCCATCCCTATAAAAGAAGTTACTATGAGAAAAAGCTTTCATAAGTAATGACAAAAATACCAGCCTATTAATACATTTTAATTAGAAAGTATATTATGAAGCTTCCAAAAAAAGCAACCTGATTTAAAATACAATATTTTTGACATGCTAAATAGTCGTATAAACTAAATAACAATGACTAGGATATTATGCAAGTATTCTACTATAATGATCCTAACTGTTAGTAAAGTCTGTCATGCTATGATTTCTTTACAAACCTGCAGAGAAACTGCTCACTTGACATTCCTTCAAATATGTTACTCTCAAAAGGTTCTTTCTGATGAAGCACTCAGTGCCATTATGGTGTCAGCATATGTGTCAAAGTTGAGATGATTTTTTCCACACACCTGTAGATACACCAAAGGTGAGTCCTGCAACATACACAAAGCACATGCATGGAAAGGCTTCCTTGTACATCTACAATGCCTTAGTAGGATCGCAAAGTGTCAGTGACTGCAGGATTCTCCCACATCCCTCTTTCTTGGATGCTTAAACTGTATTTCTAAATACTGACCTGCAATGCTAGAAATTTGGGGGCCAAAGGAAAATTTTATGGGGGGACAGAATTCTTATCTGGAGGGAAATGCCCTCATTCACACTCCCATTGCTACAACTCTGTGAAAGGAACTTCTTATCAAGGTGACCAACTGCTATTGCAATAAGGATGATTGATTGATTGATTGCTATGACTGTACATGGTACTTTACAAGTAAAAGAACAACAAAACAGTTCCCTGCTCTCAGGCTTGCAATCTAATTAAGACACAGTAGCAAAAAGAAAATGCAATGTCAGTGTGGGAGGGGATTAAATCCAGCAGATGTTGCTGCTGCTTGTCTTCCTCCAAGAATAGTGCAATGACCATTAGAATGAAAGGAGGGCTTTTCATCTAGGCATGCTGGAGCTGTGCCTACCTCTTCTTCTCTCCCTCACACCTTTGTGCTCATTCAAAATGTTCTTTGCAAAGATAATAGAGACAATGATAATGCAGCAATAATGTAGACCAGTAGAAGCATTACAAAGGTGTGATTCAGAACAACATAGTTTGTGAATCCCCAAATGATGAACCCCTCAGCTAGAGTGTTGTTTTCCCCAGCAACCTGTTTGATGGCTGTTATTGACTTATTAGGTACTAACAGAGAAAAATCATACATAACTAGGATCATGCAGTTGAAAGCAAGTGTTTCACTGGAACAGACAGAGGAATCAGCATTGGGGAGATCTGTGTTCCTCAAATCAGAAATGAATTGTTTTGCAAAGGACAACCGATATAACTTTGCATACCTGTATGCTGCTCAAAAGGAATGGCTTGCCCTATTGTGATTGTAGCAAGATAACAGCCATAACGTCTGTAAAGCATTTTTAAAAATAAATAATAAACAGGTATGGTACTATTAAAGGTGATTGGTACATATGTTTTCTTGTTCAGCAAAACAATATTAGCTAATCTCAAAGAATGGGTTGATCAACACTGCCAGAATCTGGCATTAAAATGTGATCTCTATGTTTGCTTAGCACACTGACCCAAGGGACTGGTTTCTTCTTCTCTTCCACGTACAAAAACATGTGTTCCTAAGCATATTAAGACTGACAGCTGGAATCCTGTTGGAGACCTACATCTTCATAACTGGACTTAAATATGCAAGAATTAGAATTGCGCAGTAGAAGGCAGCTGTTATGTTACTATGTATCAGAGCCAGCGAGATGTCCAATGCATATTGGTGCCTGATGCACAATGAAACTGATGCACAACAAGACCAATGGGCATTGGTCCCAATGTGCAATACATCAGTGCCAATGCTCAGCACATGAGTCCTGACATGCATTGCATCCATCCTGATGTGCATCACATCTGACCTGGGACACCAACACACATCTTCACAATACAATAAAGTGATTTCTTAGCACCTCTGATATGTCACTAGGCATATGTAAAGTTATATAATGTAGTAATTCATATAGGATTCCAGTGGACTTCTCTAATGAAACCCAGGAAAAAGGCATAACAAGATCAAACCAGAGTTTCTCTGGTGGGGCACTATGCTACTGTAGAAATGATTGGATCAGTGGTTACACTTGCTGAGAGTTTGTGTAAGTATAGTTCCTATTGCACCCACTCATATCACAAGCACATGCGCAAACCTCTCTCTGACTTTTGTATGATGTGGGAGCTAATTGACCCTTGCATAGTGGCCTAGCTCAAGGTCATGGCCCTCTGTGCAGCATGACTTGAACAGCTGTGTGATCTCACACAACAATGACGGTGTATATTTAGATTACACTAGAAGTGTATAGGATCTTGCCCTTAGAAAGAGAATGTAGTCTAATATATATAATTTCCTTCTCTTTCTCTTGATCTGAGATTGGAGACAGTCTCTATACAGTAAAATGAGCTCAAAATACTAAGTTCACGGAAACTCCAAGGTTTGCAGAAGTCCAAAAAATCTCTAGGGAGAGAATGATGTTAAATGTGGGAGGACAAGCCCGAAGAGGATGTAGTGTGGTCAACAGCAGTGGAACACTGGCCAACCATGCAGTGGTGGAAGCAGAACACTGGATAGGAGAGGAACACAGTGGAATAGCACGGAGTAGGGCATTGCTGAATGATTCAGATAATGGAAATGAATATATAAGCACTTGCGTGGATAAAGATGGCTAGACACCAGTGAGCAGAGAAATCTTATCAGACAGAACTTTCACTTAAATTCCATCAACCATCTCCTTCACTAATTTTTAAACATTAGCAACAGAGAAGGAGCAGCTAGAGATGAGACTGAATTTTGCATACTTGGCATATTGATAAGAATTTACCCGGTCCATACTCTCAAAATCAATCTATGAAATGGAATGCTGTTCTTCTTTTGGTGTTTTCATTCTCTGGATGATGCAATAAAGTTTTCCTAATCAAAAATGTATAAGGAAAAAGTGAATACATGTAGATACATGCACATATATCCTTAAAAAGAAAGAACATTACAAAAACACTAATTTATAGCTTGCAAAAATGTGTATATTGAGCAAAACTGTATATATAAAAGGCATATACAAAAACTAATAAGCATTTCCATAAAAACTTTAAAAGAATCTGTTGTGGAAAATAATTTGGAACAAACTAAAGAGTGGAGAAATAAAAAGCAGAGGAAAAGCGAACTTGACAGATTCTCTAGGAGGGACTGTAGCAAAGGCATCACCTAGAAAAACAGAAAGTTATTTCTGTGTGCAATTGTAGTTTTCCAGAACCAGCATGGTGTAGTGGTTTGAGCACTGGACTATGATCCTGGAGACTGGGGTTTGATTCCCTGCTTGGCCACGGAAACCCACTGGGTGACCTTGGGCATGTCACACCCCCTGAGCCCCAGAAAACCCCATGATAGGTTCACCTTAGGGTCATCATAAGTCAGAAACGAATTGAAGGCACATAACAACAAGAACAACAAATAATGTAGTTCTTTTTGGTTGATAAAGGTAAGTAGAAGTCTACATTCATTATTATGTATCAATGACAACAATAGACAAAAAAGATAAATCACCTTTGATTACGTTTTTATTCTAGAATAGCTAGGCAAAATGTTTAGCTTGGTTCCTTCATTCTTTTGATAGGCTGAATGTAAATTTCTTCTCTTAATTATCTTAAAATAAGGATTCCCAAATGAAGATGCAGTTATTTTTATCTGGAGAGTTTGGGTTAGCCTGTTTGGCTTTATACCACTGGGATCTTTATTCCTAACAGACCTCTGTGTTACTAGGCAAAGTCTGTCATAGGACTAACGTTGTGCTTGCCTTCTAACATTGTTAAGCAAATATTCAGGACCAGAAATCTAGATAATAAAGAAATGTGCATCTATTATGGATAACATAGAAATACTGGCATTAATGCTAATGCATTAAACTAAGATGCTAGAAAACATTAATTTTTTTCATTAATTTTTTAAAAAAAATTTGATTCACATTCAGAAAGGATCTCAATTATTTACAGTAATGTTCCAGAATAACAAAAGCAGGAAAATAAAAAGAGTAAAGGAAGAAAAAATAATCACATTAGCCTTGTTTCTATAAAAACTGACTAAATGTCCAAATATAAGTCCATTTGTGAATTTCCTCTATACATCATTCTTTTGAATGTTGCAAGCGTAGTTGAATCTTCTTTCTATTGGATCACTGGTGGAGAAAAATTATCTTCCTGGTAACAAGTCACCAATCTTTTAGCAGTCAAATGGGCATTAAAAATTCACTTCCATTGGCCATTTGTTAATTTCCAAGAATGTCCTGGCATTATCAAGAAACTTTCCAAAACCAAATTTACTCATGTGGTTTCTTCTTCTCAAAATGTAGTTACTCTGGGACAACTCAAAAAAATATATCTTAAGGAAGTGTTAGCATCTCCAACAATTTCCTGAATTACAAAGCCCTTTCTTGAGTAAACATTATGGTGACCAATGTACATGAAGGAACATTTTTTGCTGTACAAGGCATAACTGGAGATCTATAATCATACTAGTTATAGATGTTTTCTTGCAGTAAACCTCTCATGGCCTGTTTATTTATAGATAACAGAAATTTACATATGCAAAGGAATATTGTGGCATCTTGGAGAGAAAGAAGTTGGTAGCATAAGCTTTCATAGACTTAAGTCTATTTCATCAGATATATAGATATATAACATTGTTCAATACTTGATTAACCTCAATTAATGTCTCTAATATCAAGGGAACTTTAGATACACTTGAAGCTGCAGGGCCAAATCTGGATAGAAACAAATGTTTCAGTTGGCGATCTTGTCAATTAGCTGATAATGGTAGTTTAAAGTACACTTGTAAAATTGAAAAGGGCAAAAACTCAGCATCAATTTAAGGTAACAACGCCTTTGTCAGCCCATATCTTCCATAAAAATGGTTCTTTACCAGTTTTCAAGTTGGCTACAGGACACTTATAAAACCAGTTTTGAACCAGTTATTTATTTATTAGATTGTGTTTTATTTATTTATTTTAATTAAAAACTCCAAAGGACAATACAAAGTAAAACACGGTACAGAGACAATACAAAGTAGAAAAAGGGTACAACAAGAATCACTACCATGGAGTGCTCAGCCAGAGTTCTGAACCGCCTGGTGAGAGCTCCAGTGTAAGTATGGTGTGTCATTCATAAAATCAACAAAAGGGTGCCATATTTTTTCAAAGTTGTCCTGTGTGGTGCAACCTTTTGTTAACCTTCCATTATGCGCCAGCTTTTCCAGCAGCCATGTATCCCAGATTCTTCCCCACCATCTGTTGATAGAGAAATTGCCTACTTTCCAATTGGCGGCAATTTCCAATCTAGCACTTATAAGAAAGAAATTAATCATATCCTTGTGTTTCAGTTGTTTACATTGTGAGTCATATATTAAAAACAGCTGGAGGGTAGGACAAGTAATTACTGTTTGCTTTGTAACCATACTAACATTTTTCAAAACCTCTGACCAAAAATGGGCTACAACACGGCAGAATATCCACGTATGAAGGTAAGTACCCTTAGAACCACAACCCCTCCAACAATTAAATGATGCTGTTTTCATGATGTAACTCAGTTGAACGGGTGTAAGGGACCACTATGGACCAATTTAAGGGTACACTCTTTAAATTTGGTTGTGGAAGATTTATATGGGGGCGATGTCCAAATTTTCAACCAGTTTGCATCCAATATCTGAATGTCAAGTTGAACCAGTTATAAAACCATCAATTAGCAAAACTTTTAAATTGTCAGATTCTTACATTTTTTAGAAAACTTTTTAAACTATTAAAAGTGATCAAAAACTACCTGTGGCTGAAAAAAAAAATCTTCAGAAGTAACTTAATTAAAATAATGTGATGTGGTAGTTATTACAGAACATTTTTGAACAAGTTAATGAATGAAGGGTAAAATTTTAATTATAATTAATCATTTTCAATTTCTGCTGTTACAGTGGTAATAAATTTTGGTGGGTCATAAAATATAACATGCTGAGACATGAGAAACATTCTTCAGAAAACTCAGCATTCCTCTAATACCATGCAAGGTGAAATGAAGGAATGTGCAGAATACACTTTTTGCTAAGTAATGACTATGATATGCAGCTCAAAGGTTTTTAATAAGCTCACATTCACCCAGTGCTTTCCAGTGTTTTAACCACCTTTTGGGGATGCTTTCTGTGTCTTTGTGTGTAAATCTATAAGATCCTTGTATAAAGTGCTTGTGTATTTTTTTCCCCTTTATTCAGTTAGTGTTTTGAGTCTTAATGTGGTGCATCTACAGTATCTTTATTGCAACTGACTTTCTTCAAAATGCAAACAGTGAACATTTTACAACAAATTCTACTTCAACAACAGTAGCCAAAATCTGATGGGGTTCACAGTTCACAGTTACAGCATACAGATGCTTGACAGTAAAATTTCCCATGAATATAGAAGCTCTCAGATTCTCTGCTGCCAACAACAATACCCAAAAAAGGAATCTTATTTCACCATTTGAGTCCGTAGCCCTCCTATTTCTTGTCACGACATATGTGGGTTTTCCATTCTGTCCTTACAAGCATCTCCTAGGTGATAAGAAATTGTCAGCCCTGCATTGTCCAGTAAGTTTCATGTGTAAGCCACAGTCTGAACCTAGCTCCTCTGGGATTCAATTCCATTAGCATTTTTCACATTTTGTATGTTCCACATGTCCATGTCTGCTGACGAATTGCTGACTATTTGCCATGTAACCCTTGCACACTTCTGTTTTTATAAATATTTAGTTAAATTCCTTTGTTGCTCCTTCCAATGTTGATGGTTGGAAGAGTAGCATGGTGGTACTTCTTGGCTTAAAGGGGTGCCATTACAGACTGGAGCACTGTGCCATGTCAGGTAGAAAATGGTTATTGGAATTTCTCTATGAAGCGTTTTTAATTCTATTATATAAAGTTGAAAATTATTGACATGTTTGCTGGCAGAAGAAAGTAGTACTCTTTTTGTACAGACAGAAGAAACTGGATGGAAAATAATATAACGGGAATCAAATTGCCTGAATTTCAGAAGTGATAGGTAAGAGAATGGATGCCTATCTCTTTCCTCTCATAAGTCATGTTAATTTAACCATGCCCTGTTGTAAAATGACTGCTAGCTAGCTGATCATTTTGTTGCATACCTTCCTCTGAATATCTCCCAAGGCATCCTTCACGTCCTTATTTCTCAGGCTATAGATCAAAGGATTCAGAAAGGGGATAACAATAGTGTAGAACACAGACAGAATTTTGTCACTCACATCTTGGACAGAAGATTCACTGCTAGACTTGGGCCGGAAATGCAGAATGAGAATGGCCCCATGAAAGATTGTAACAGCAGTCAGGTGAGAGGTGCACGTGGAGAAGGCTTTGAGTCTACCTGCAGCTGATCCAATCCTCACAATGTTGGTGAGAATATACATATAAGAAACCAGGACAGTCAGAAGCGTAGTTGCTTCTACAAGTCCAGCCACATAAAAAATCAAGAGTTCATTGATGTAGATATCAGTACAGGAGAGTGATAAAAGTGCAGTGATGTCACAGTACAAATGATTGATCTCATTCGACTGACAAAATGGCAGTCTGAAAGTGAAGATGGTATGGAGAAGAGAGTGTAAAAGTCCCAGAACATATGATCCCACCAGCAAAAGAATGCAGAGTCTAGGAGACACAAGGACTGGGTAGAGTAATGGTTTACAGATAGCCACATAGCGATCATATGCCATGGCAGCCAGGAGAAAGCACTCTGTGCTTGCCAACCTATTACAAAAAACATTTGCAAAGCACATCCAATAAAGGAAATTGACTTTTTCTCTGCTAACAGATTAACTAAGGACTTCAAGGCAACCACAGAAGAAAAGCAGACATCTAACAGAGAGAGGTTGCTGAGGAAGAAGTACATCGGGGTGTGAAGACGGGGACTGACCTTTATCACAGCAATCATTCCAAGATTTCCCATCAAAGTGATAAGATAAAATGTTAAAAATACTAGAAAGAGGATTATCTGCAGTGCAGGCTTTTTTGTTAAGCCTACAAATACAAATTCATTGATTGGAGTGGTCTTGTTTTCTTCTGTCATTATACACAGACCTTTTGTTTTTCCCAGATCTGCAAAATAAAAAAATAGGGGTCCTCAAATAAAAGGAATGATTTCTGTGTAGCACACATAGCCAAAATAAGGATACATTAACACCAGCTGTGAAGGTGGCCACCAGTTTGTATGACTTTCTTAAAAGGTTAGATAAAGTTGCAAAAGAGACATGACAGCCAATCTGGTGCAGTGGTTACACTGCCAGACTGGGACTTGGGAGAACTTGATTCTTGTCTGCATAGACACACTAAAGAGGAGTGTTTTAACCTGTGATCCATGGATCCCTAGGGTACCCTTCACTGGAGAGATCCATGGATGGGCTTTAGAGGGACTGTGAACAGATTGCAAAAACTAACAGATATTTGCAGGGGGGTGGTTATCACTTTAAAGCCAGATTTGCAAAAGGCTCCATTGTTCAAGGAAAGGTTAATAAGTACTGCATTAAGCTCACCATGTGAACTTTGGGCAGGCATCCTCTTGCAGCCTGATCTACTTAGCTGTCCCCCCTCCCTACCTATAAACTCTCTGTGCTATCTGCATTGCCTTGAACTCTTTGAGGAAAAGTCAGGGAATATATATAGCAAACAAATAGTATGTGAAAATACCACCTCTGCTCAGCTGTGAATAACAACAAGGTATGCCTCTCCCTATATACTTTCTTCTTTTGCTCCCCCAGTGAACACATCAGTCCAGTTAGTGAAAGAGCCCACAGCTCCCACCATCCTTAGACAACAGTCCAACACATCTTGAGGGTATCATACTGGAGGAGGCAGGTCTTTTCTCTTTTACTAAGCTTGCCTTTGGACATTTCAAGAGGAAATATAGGACCAGGAATTCTGGAGAAGCAGCCGGTCTCAGCTTGGTCATGGGGATAGAAATGAGCTTCCTACAGGCAACTCAGAGGAGTATATCTCTATGGTCTGGAGTGCTTCTCCCCCACTCCCTGCCACCAAACCAGTAGACAATAGCAACAAGGCTGTTGCTTGAAAGCTGTGGGGGTGGAGAGAGGTTTTTAGATGGAATGCAAGGGTATTTAAATAGCTCTCTGTGCCATGTCCAAAGTGGAACTTAGATGTGTATAACAGCACTTACATGCAAATAGATCACTCACAGGATGTCAGCCCTCCAGTGTTATTATATTATTGATCTGTGTCTACAAGTATTTTCTGATTTATACTGACCTTAAAGTGAACCTATCATGGAGTTTTCTTGGCAGAATTTATTCAGACTTTACCAATGTCACCTAGTGGGTTTCCATTGCTGAGTGGGGATTTGAATCCTGGTGTCCCAGTGTCCTAGTGTAATACGGAAACTACTGCAACACCATACTGCCTCTCTACCTTCTGGTAATTGGAGATATTCCACCTGTTTAACAAAATTACATTTTACAGTAGCCACTGAACTGCTAGCTATTACCTTCTCTTGGAGGACAGAACAGTGCATGCCACAGCACTTGACTTATACCTCCTGAGCAAATCTGTCACATTCAGATGTAACTGAGGCTGATGTCCTATCACCACTTCTGAAGTAAGACTCAAGCCATTTCTGCACTATACCGTTATAGTGCTATTATTCCACTTATTACCCTTTTCTTTGCCAAATCCTGTCCCAGGTTTTACAACTTTGATATAAAATTAATCTTGAGGTCCCTCGAATGTGCACGTAGGCAATAGAAACGGCCATACAATCAAAAAGGAAAAGAACCCAGACCAGGCCAGTAAATATCCCCAGTCACGCAGCAACAGAAAGACCTCATGTCATATTGCCCTGATGGACAAATGGTATTTGACCTTTTTAGGAGTCCACTTGAAGGGAGTCAACGTGTTGGGCACTGGAAGTAATAAACCTTATCAAACCATCTCCAGATGCACACACCACAGCCTCAAAGCAGAGGAAGATCCTGTTATTTAGATGATCTTCCGATATCAGGAAAATGCCAGGTGTGAAGATGTTTTGGTCTTCTGCCCTGTTTGTTTATCCTGGGAAAGGATTTTGTTTTCAAAGAAAATGTTTTCTACAAATAGTCCATGTTTTAAGGCTAGAGGAGACAGAAAAACACAGACTCACACAAGAAAAGACTCAGGAGAAGAGAATCCCTACCTCCCTAACAGGACAGGTTAAAAGATGCATTTTAAGTGAGAACTTCTCAGAGCTGCAAAAGAATGGAGCTGGTAAACAGCTCAGATTTACAATACAAAGAAGCTGCTGTGAACGGCCCTCAGCTGCGACAGGCATGTCTGAGATGGTTTCTCCCAGCTGAAGGATTCTGGAATTGGTATCGTTGTCATCAAATCCTTTCTGTTTCTCTCTCTCTTTTTTAATTTTAATCTTTTTCTAACTTTATAGCCTAGTACGCTTGAAGTGTGAATGAATCTGAGTGAGTGTATGAAATTTAACTTTTTATAGGTTTGTTTACTTGTTATAGTGAATGTAGCTGAGTTATTGTAGGGACTTTTACATCTGTGTTAATAAAATACTTAGATTTGAACAATTGGTGTGATTTTTGACTGACCTGACCTGGTATACAATTGGGTTTGCAAGATCCTTGCTCAGTTACCCTGCCTCTCGTAAGCTAAACAGTGCTCTGAACTAATTTCCCCACACTTTTGATAGATTTTGGGAATTCCCTTAAGGGAGCCCCAAGCAATCAGGGTAACACACTTTCAGCATCCTATGGAATTCTGGGGTTTGCAGTTTAGGGGAAGGTATTTAGAATTCTCAGCTAGAAAGCACTTTGGCCTCAGTAAACTGCAAACCCCAGTATTCCACAGGATGTTGAAAGTGGAATAATAGTACCATAACAGTGTACTGCAGAAATGGCCTCAAAGGCCAGTATACTTGCAATGGGGCACAGACATCTTGTTTCCTCAGCAAATGTCTGAAATCTGGTCTGGATTTCATGCAGTTTACTCAGAAGCTTCCTTTGCCTAGTTGCTGTCACAGAAGTGACTGGAAAATTATTACAAAATAAATTCTGCTATCAAAAGGAACCAGAGAGTCTCTATAACCTCTGCTATTAAATCTCTGTGTACCCAAGTCTTTTAAAAGTTTGTTGATTTTTACTTGGCATTTGTGAACTGTATTAATTTTAATACCCTCCAATGTTACATGGATAAAAGCTGGGGCACATGTGTGTAAACAATATCAGAGTGTGGTCAAGACGGCAACAGTTATTAATGAGGAAGGACACACGAGCTTGGAGAGGCTTTTGCCTGAGTCTACAAGAGCAAGATTCTGCCTCTTCCTCTCCTCTTCACTATGCTAAGCTGAGTGCAGACTACTTCTGCCCTTTGAACTTGGTTTGCAGGTATTAAAGGAAAAACAAAGGGTGGAGAGGAAGGAAAGGAAAGGAAAAACAAAGAGAGAGAAATTGGAGCATCTGAAGAAGTGAGATGACAGAGGACTTTTCCCTGACAAATCAGGACAGTTGAAGGTTATGGACACCTCAATGAACAGTGACCTTAAAAAGACACATGCAGGTGTAATGTCACATTGTGCCTGTCACTAACAGGATTCTAGCCAAACTCCTGCTAAGTCGTAAGGAAAAGGAGAATAATTTGTGACCAAGGAGGTGGGAAAGGGAAAGAAAGCTGGACTGAGGGGAGCAGGTTTGCTAGGCAAAGCAGAAGGGAAGTTATGGAGGGGACGGAGATGCAGACTGCCACTCAAAGAGGATCTAGATCAGGACTCCCTTAAACATGTTCAGCATCACTGCTAATGGGAAAAGATTTGACCATATTGAAACAGAGTAACCTACGCAGAATAAGGTGCCTGGTCACTCACTCATCATCAAAACAGAGGGCAAAAGAATAACATTTACATATTTTGATATATGTGCATGCATGCTCACATATGCACGTGTATATCCAAACTGAGAACTAATTACCTAATTCCAATAGAAATATGGTATATTTCACTATAGTGGAAAGCACTAAGCAAATGCTCAGTCTTTTGTCCAGGTACTCACTTTGGATGGGCAACTTCAAGATCCCTGATCTTGCTCCTTATGGCTCTTTTTTAAATCACACTTGATCTGGATATCCCTTCAAAGAGAGGAAATGGGGGACTACCTTCTGAAAAAGAAGACAGGGCAATCTAGTGTGAAATGCTGATTAGGCAGGTGTCCATTCTCTCCTGAAAATAATTTTTCATCTTTTTTTAAAGAAAGCAATTGCTTTGCAAAAAATAAGGAGAGGGCAGCAAATGTTGAAATATAAAATCCTTAAGCATGCAAAGTCTGCATAACAGTACAATGAGATATTAAATAGCAAACAAAAATGGTGAATTGCCAGAAGCCTAACTAGGAAGAGATCAGTTTCAAAATAAGAAGGTGAAGAAGAAAGGAACAACCAAATGCTGGTACCTCTTTCTGTCTATATAGCCATACTAACTTACTTTTGATGGGAAATGAGGTGCCAGCTGATCTGAACAAATCAACATAGTGGAATCCCACTGGCAGAACCGAATTCCAGAGTTGTAACCATGTTGGTCTGTTGTAGTAAGCAAGACCCCAAAAAGAATAATGGGAGAGCTAACACCTTTATTGAAGCATTAATTGGCATTAGCCCACTTCAACAGATGTATACAATGTTACCCTAAAAACTGGTGCAAATACAAACATATATTGTCATGGAATTGCTTATCTGCAACATCAGCCACATTTCTCAGGGCTCAGTGTCCTTGGAGGACTTCTCAGGGACCATCATAATCTCTTGGGAAATTTCTATGCTCAGTGACTCAAAGGCACTGCAGGTTCACCTAAGAAAGAAGGAAATTTATGTGAGGAAACAAGAGCAAGAAGATGAGGACAAACCTGAGCATGAACACCAATATTCATAATACTACAGCTGCCAAACTGCTGAGAATATTACAGTTGTTTCATGCAGTAATTCCAGTAACAAAAGTAAACTGCCATATAATGAGCCAGAGTGTTCATTCTCCTTCTTCAACATTGTCTTAACTGGCTGGCTGTGGGTCTTCAGGATTTTAGACAGTAGTCTTTACCAGAGCTATCCAGAGGTACCAGGAATCAAATCTGTCAGCTCTTCCTTCAATTCAGTTTCTTGCAATGTGGGATTAGCTGTTCATCAACAACAGTTCAAGTAAGAGTTTATAGGGGATATTTCCCTGGCAGATCCTAAGAGAGTAGCGCATTTGCAGATTCCTTGGATGAGTCAATCCATCTGTATTATTATCTTCCTCTTTTTCTACCAACGTCCACTTTTCTTAGCATGCATTTGGGTTTTCTTGGCAATGTGTTTTCAGAGAGAGCTTGCCATTGCCTTCCTCTGAGGCTGAGACAGTGTGACTTGCCCGGAGTCACCCATTGGGTTTCCATGGTCAAGTGGGGGTTTGAACTTTAGTCTCCCAGAGTCCTCGTCCAACATTATACCGGATTGGCTCTGATGATATCTAGCTTTTGTACCACTTTCTCAGGCAATGGTGGATGAAGCTGTAAAAACCCTGAATTGTTTTGTACACAATGAGGGATCCGAGTCACACGTGAAAGAACTGAGGTTCAATCAAGACAAGGCAGAAGTTCTCTTGGTCAGCAGGAGAGTCAGTCTGGGGTTTGGATTGAACCTAAGGAGCCCTGGTGGTGCAGTGTTTAAATGCCAGTACTGCAAGCCACAAGGTTGTGAGTTCAATCCTGCATGGCTCCAAGGTTGACTCAGCCTTCCATCCTTTCGCAGGTCAGTAAAATGAGTACCCAGCTTGTTGGGGGCATGTATAGAAATGTTTCGAAATACATGCTATTTGTAAGTTGTTCGCCGCCTCGATCCATATGGAGAGGCGGGATACAAATTTTATTATTATTATTATTATTATTATTATTATTATTATTATTATTATTATTTTATTTTGTATGCGGCCGCCCTGTTCCCAAAAGGCCAGCCTTGAAGTGTTGTGGTGCTCCAGGGTGGCAAGGTAGCTGATGTGGCCAGGAGTTTATGATTCCCCAGTTTGGGCTGGGGCACCAGCTGCACTAGTTCCTAAGGAAGGCAGATTTGACAAGCCAGTTAGACTACGATATAATGGTGCTCTGCATGGAGCTGCCCTTGAAAAATGTTGAAAAGCTACACTTGATATGAGACACAACAGCAACACTGTTGTCTGATGTGTGGTTTACCATCCACGTTATCACCCCACCATTGTTTCAGCTGCATTGGCTTCCAGTTTGCTTCTGAGCTCAGTTCATGGTGTTTCTTTTGACCTACAAAGCCTTAAACAATTTGCCTGACCCTGGAATCTCAGACTCTGGCCATTTCCGCACTGCACTTTTATGGTGCGATTATTCTACTTTCAACCTCCTGTGGGATCCTGGGGTTTGCAGTTTGGGGAGGGACATTTAGAATTCTCAACCAGGGAGCTCTTGGGCCTTAGTAGACTACAAAACCCAGAATTCCACAGGATGTTGAAAGTGGAATAATAGCACTACAACAGTGTAGTGCAGAAATAGCCTCTGTTGCATGTCCCTGCACACAGAGAGGCCAGGGTTGGTGAGTGCTCAAGAGCATTCATTGTAGCAGCATCACAGTTGCAGAACCCTTTCTGTGGAAGTCAGGCTGGCTCCATCCTTAACCGAGTTTCGGGCAGATAGTCGAGACAGTGTTGTTCTAATGCAGCCGTTGGACTCTAAAACCAGTGCTGGCTTTTGGGACTGTTGCCATTATGTGCTTTTTGGGACTGAGTTTTAAGGAATTTCTTTGTCACCTGTGGTGCTTTTCTGCTGAACGTTTGGTTTGCTAAGAGGCAATAAATATGTGGCAGAAACAACAACAAAAAAATCCATGGAGGACCCTGGTACCTGACCAGATGTAGGATTTCATCTTCCAGAATCTCTTGACATAGGTCATGGTTCCTAGGGCTTCTCTTCTCTGCCTTAGGGTCTCCATAGGTTGGAAACAACATAACAATCACTCTTTGTACTTTAAAAATACACTGAATTATTCACATGTAATCTGGGCTCCATTGTCACTGTTTATAGGGTCAGTATCCCATACCTAGAAAATTTTTCCCCCTCCTCAGATTACTTCTCTTGGCTCCTGTATCCCACGGAGGAGAGGAAGGCAGCTTGTGGCCCTCCAAAAGGTATTGGACTGCAATTTCCATTATTGTTTCACACTGACTTTGTTGGCTGGGGCTTACAGGAACTGCAGTCCAAGTATCTTAAGGGCTGTGAGTTATCCAGACCAGTTGTAGAGTAACAGTTTCCTAGAAAGTTCTAGGTGGGTGGCTGTTCCAGAGGGGTAGTTGTGTTAGTCTGTTGCAGCAGAAAGAGCAACAAGGAATTGTGCAGGTCACTGCAGTGTAGCACATTCTGTCTCATGGACTTCACTCCACCTGATGCATGAGATGCAGATCCGCTTGGTAAATATTTCTACACCTACGGGGGTGGAAGACGAGAATGGAAATGCAGGATCACCACCTCCTCTCATACAATCCACCCCATACACTCAGGTCCTCTGGGGGCCCTTTAAACCAGCCAGGACTAGACTGGCAATGGTCACCCAAAGGACCGTCGTGTCTGGACTGTGCAATGACCTGCCAGAAGAGATTGGACAACTGAATATGCTGTCTGAATTTTAAAAGTTCTAAAGACCTGTCTCTTCCAGCAGGCCTACCCAGTGAATTCTCATTACTGAATTTTAAACTGATGCATTTTAAATGGTTTTAGTGTATTTTAATCTACAGTTATGTTGAGGGTGTTCCTGCATGGCAGGGGGTTGGTCTGGATGGCCCCTGTGGTCTCTTCCAACTCTACATTTCTATGATTCTATGATTCTATGAAAAGTTTTTCATATATTTATTATGTTTATTAAGTTAGATGACTGGGTATTGAGTGGAATTAGTTTGAGGTATCATTCCTCAACGTGGTCATCTGTGTATCCTATGCTTGTCAATCACTCACTCCCCACCCACCAGTGATCACTAACTGTGATTTAGGCCATTTCCTCACTACACTGTTATAGAGCTATTACTTCACTTTCAACATCCTGTGGAATTCTGAGGTTTGTAGTTTACTGAGGTCAAAGAGCTCTCTGGCTGAGAATTCTAAATGCTCTACTCTAAACTGCAAACCCCAGGATTCCATAGGATGTTGAACATGGAATAATAGCACTATAACAGCATAGGGCAGAAATGGCCTTAGTTACAGTTGTGACCTAGGCTAAGTCATTTGATAAATGGTTTTTAAAAAGGTTTCTTGAGAAACCTTGAGAAGAAGAATTCTGATGAGCATCTTTGCCTTTCAGGATTTATTTTATGCAAAATTTGCACATGATTGCATTACCTAGAAAACATTTTCCCTGCAGAAAATGCTGTTTTCTATGCATAAAAATCTATGTGATTTTTGCACATAATTAAGTGCTGAACTGTAAATAGACACTTTTTTAAAAAAGGACCAAAGTGATGCAGTCTCTCCTAACATGTGTGCTCTTCCTGACTGATAACTTTCCACAACTTGGCCACACTCTGATGATGCTTGGCCCAACATCTCCCTCTTTTCATCAGTGAAAAGTTAGAGTTTATGGGAGAAGACAGGGAGAGCGGAACAAAGTTGAATCATACTGGAACCCCAAGGGCACCAGATCCCATCTGATTTTGGAAGCCCTGTTTAGTACATAGATGGAGCACCATTGAATACCAAGTGATGTAGCCTACATTTCAGAGGAAGGAAATTGCAAAATTATCTGAATATTCCTTGCCCATTAAAAATCTGATGAAAAATGTACGTAGTCACTGTAAATCAACAGACAACTTGAAGGCACATACACACAGACACATTAGTGTGTGTGTGTGTGTGTGTGTGTAAAGTTAAACATATAGAGACAGACACATGCCTCCTCCATTTTGAATTTTTCTTCTCTTTTTGTGCAGAAAGATATTCAACGAATTACTGATTAAGGCATCTATTTCATAGTATTTTTTCTTTAATGTAATCATTCCTCTTTATTCTAAACCCAAGAATCTGAGTGGCTTGCAAGTTTGCCAGTGAAAGATGACTACCTCAAAACAAAGGGGTGGGTTTTATATTCCCTGAGGTCTCTACAGTAATGCAAAAATACTCAAGTTTCAGAGTGAAAAGATAACTGCATCTTTCTTTAAAAATGAAATGAGTTGATAGGCACTCCTGATCTGATGAACTTCTGCAGTTGTTATAGGAATGGATAGGATATCTGGCACTATTCAAGCACAATAATGTATTTCCTCAGAGTTTCAAATGGTAAATTCAAAAATTGATTCAGAAATACTAAACATTAGCAATTGGGAAATTAATTTGTCATCATCATCATCACTAATAATTGGATTTAATTAATTAATTCCTTGTTACTAAACATACTCGCCCAGATCCTGAATTTTCAAGAGGGGAGAGTAACACTGTCCCTGCACAGTTGCATCAGTCTGACTTTAAGTCCTGAAGAAAGTAGCAGCCCCAATGAGGAAGGCACACACATCATAGTAACATAGTGGTTAGGAGGGGATGAAGCATTCTAGAGCAGCATCCATCTGCAGTTTTGCAGCCAGGAGATAAAGAGAGATGTCATTTTCCCAAACACACAAGTGCTGAAGGAAAAGAGGCACAAATATGGTTTCTCTTGGGCTGACTTAGAAACATGCTTGCATTTTTTGTGTGCCTTGGTTTCAGGGACTTTTCCTCCAGAAAAATAAACTGGCATGGCTAGAGGAACACCCAATATGTCTCTTCCTCACTGGCATATAAGCGTTAAAGACTTTCTAATAGCAAATAATCTGAAGGAAATCTGTGGACAGTCAGT
>CAOLHI010006941.1:0-12325 GCA_948474755.1 Ctenosaura bakeri
CCCCAAAAAAAAAAGGGGGGGGGAAAAAGGTTTAAATTCGAAAATTTTGGGGAAAAAGGGTTAAAAAAAAAAAAAAAAAAGGCACTTTTTTATTTTCCAAATTTTAAAAAATTTTTTAAAAAAAAAATTTTAAAGGCAATTTAAAAAATTTTTGGAAAAAATTTTTTTTTTTTAACCCAAAAAAAAATTTTTTTTTTTAAAAAAAAAATTTTTTTTTTTTTTTTTCCCCTTTTAAAAAAAAATTTTTTTTTTTTCCCTTTTTTCCCTTTTTTTAAGGGGGGAAAAAAAATTTTTTTTGGGGGAAATAAAAACCCCGGGAAAAAGGGGGGCCCAAAAAACCCCCAAAAAAAAACCAAAAAGGGGAAAAAATTTTTTTTTTTTGGGGAAAAAAAAAAAGGGGGGGAAAAAAAATTTTTTGGGGGCCCCCCCCCCAAAAAAAAAAATTTTTTGGGGGGTTTTTTTTTTTCCCCCTTTTTTAAAAATTAAAAAATTTTTTTTTTTTTTTTTTTAAAAAAAAAAAAATTTTTTTAAAAAAAAAAATTTTAAAATTTTTTTTCCCCCCTTTTTTTTTTTAAAAAAAAAAAAATTTTTTTTAAAGGGAAACCCCCCCCCCAAAAAAAAAAAAAATTTTTTGGGGGGAAAAATTTAAAAAAAAATTTTTTTTTTACCCCCCCCAAAAAAAAAAAGTTTTCCCCGGGGGAAAATTTTTTCCCCCCCCGTTAACCCGAAGCCCTTTTAAAATTTTTTTCCCTTTTTTTTTTTTTTCCCTTTTTAACCCTTTTTTTTTTTTTCCTTTATTTTTTTTTAAAAAATTTTTTTTTCCCAAAAATTTTTAAAATTTTCCCGGAAAAAAATTTGGGTTTTTAAAAAAAAAAAAACTTCCCTTTTTTAAATTTTTGGGGGGGAAAATTTTTAAAAATTTTTGGGGGGGCCCCCCAAAAGGGTTTAAAAAAAAAAAAAAAATTTTTTTTTTCCCCCCCTTTTTTTTTTTTTTTTTTTTTTAATTTTTTTTGGGTTTGGGGGGAAAAAAGGGGGGGGGGGGGGGGGGGTGGAAAAAAATTTTTAAAAAAAAAAAAAAATTTTTTTTTTTCCCCCCCCGGGAAAATTTTAAAAAAGGGGGGGGTTTTTTTTTAAAAAAATTTTTTTAAAAAAAAAACCCCATTTAAATTCCAAAAAATTCCTTTTAAAAAAAATTTTTTTTTTTGGGGGGGTTTTTTTTTTTTTTTCCCCCCCCCCAAAGGGGAAAACCCCAAAAAACCCAAAATTTTTTTTCCCCCCCCAAAGGTTTTTTTTTTTCCCCAAAAAAAAAACCCCGGGAAAAAAAAAAAAGGCCCAAAAATTTTAAAAAAAAAATTTTTTTTTCCCCCCCCCCGGCCCCCTTTTTTTTTTAAAAAAAAACCCCAAAAAACAAAAAAAAAAAACCTTAAAACCCTTTTTTTTGGGGGCCCCCAAAAAAAAAATTTTTTTCCCCCCCCCCAAATTTTTTTTTAAAAAAAAAAAAAAATTTTTTTCCCAAAAAAAAATTTTTTTTTGGGCCCCCTTTTTTTTAAAAAAAAAACCCCCCCAAAAGGGTTTTGGACCTTTTTAAAAAGGGGGGGAAAAAAAAAGGGTTTTTTTCCCCCCCCCCCTTTTTTGGGTTTTTTTAAAAAATTTTTTTTTTAAAAAAAAAAAAATTTTTTAAAAAAAACCCAAAAAACCAAAAAGGGGTTTTTTCCCCCCTTTTTAAAAAAAAAAAAAAAAAAAAAATTTTTAAAAAAACCCCCAAAACCCCAAAAAAAAAAGGGAAAAAAGGGTTTTTAAAAACAAACCCCCCTTTTTGGTTTTTTAATTTGGGGAAAACCCCCGGGGGAAAAAAACCCCCCCAAAAAAAAAAAATTTTTTTTTAAAAAAAAAAAATTTTTTTTCCTTTTTTTTTTTTTTTCCCCTTTTTCCCCCCGGGGGGGTTTTAAAGGGATTGGGGGGGGGGGGGGCCCGGTTTTTGGGGGGGGGGGAAAAAAAAAAAAAAAAAAATTTTTTTTTTTTTAAAATTTAAAAAAAAAAGGGGGGAAAAATTTTTAAAAAACCCCCCCAAAAAAACCCTTTTTTAAAAAAAATTTTTTTTTTTTTCCCCTTTTTTTTTTTATGTTTCCCCCCTTTTTTTTTTTTTCCCCCCTTTTCAACCCCCCCCTTTTCCTTTTCCCGGGAAAAATTTGGGAAAAAAAGTTTTTTTTTAAATTTTTTTAAAAAAAAAAAAAAAAATTTGGGTGGGGGGGTTTAAAAAAGGGGGGGGGGGGGGGGGGAAAAAATTTTCCCGGTTTTTTGGGTTTATTTCCCCCCCCTTTTTTTTTTTGGGGGGGGGGAAAAAAAGGGGGGGGGGGAAAAAAATTTTTGGGGGTTTTTAAAAGGGTTTTTAAAATTAAAAAGGGGTTTTTTTTTTAAAATTTTTTTTTGGGGGTTTTTTTTTTTTTTTTTTTAAATTTTTTAAAAAAAATTTTTGGGGGGGGGTTTTTTTTTTTTTGTGGGTTTTTTTTTTTTGGGGGATTGGAAAATTTTTTAGTTTCCCCCTTTTTTTTTTTTTCCCCCCCTTTTTTTTTGGGGGTTTTTTTTAAATTTTTAAAAAAAAAAAATTTGGGTTTTAAAAAAAAAAACCCCCCCCCTTTTTTTTTTTTTTTTCCCCTTTTTTTTTTTTAAAAAAAAGGGGGGAAAAAGGAAAAAATTTTTAAAAAAACCCCCTTTTTAAACCCCCCTTTTTCAAAAAATCCGGGGGGTTTTTTTTCCCTTTTTAAAAAAAGGGGCCCCCCTTTTAAAAAAATTTTTTTTTTTTTTTTTTTCCCCTTTTTTTTTTAAAATTTTTTTGGGGGAAAAAAAGGTTTTTTGGGGGGGAAAAAAATTCCCTTTTTTTAAAAAAAAAAAAAACCCTTTCCCCTTTTCCCCCCCCTTTTCCCCCCCCAACCCCCCAAGGGGCCTTTTTTTTTTTGGGGAAAAAAGGGGTTTTTTTCCTTTTGGTTTTGGCCCCTTTAAAAATTTTTTTAATTTTTTGGGGGGGAAAAAAAGGGGGGGGAAAAAAAACCCCAAAAAAAAAAGGGGGGGGGGAAAAAAAAAAAAAATTTTAAAAAAATTAACCCTTCAAAAACCCCCAAAAAAATTTTTAAAAAAAAGGGGGGGGGGAAATTTTCCCCAAAACCTTGGGGGCCCCTTTTTAAGGGTTTAAAAAACCCAAAAAAATTTTTTATTTTGTTTTGGGCCCCAAATTTTCCCGGAAAAAAAAGGGGTTTTTTTTTTAACCCCTTTGGGGGGGGGGGTTTGGGAAAAAAGGGGAACTTGGAAAAACCCCCCTTTTTTAATTTTAAAAAAAAATTTTTTTTTAAATGGAAAAAAAAGGGGGCCCCGGGGGGGCCCCCCAAAGGGGGGAATTAAATTTTTTTTTTGGGGGGTTTTTTTTTTTTTTTTTTCTTTCCCCCTTTTAAAAAAAAAAAGGGAAAAAAAAGGGGGGGGGTTTTTGGGGGAAAGGGTTTTTTTTTTAAAGGGGGGAAAAAATTTTTTTCCCCAAAAAAAGGCCGGGTTTTTCCCAAAAAAAAAATTTTTTTCAAAAAAAAGGAAGGGGTTTTTTTTTTGGGGGAAAAAATTTTTTTTAAAAAAAAAAAAAATTTTTAAAAAATTTTTTTTTTTTTTATATATTAAAAATTTGTTTAAAAAAAAATTTTTAAAAAAAAAATTTTTTTCCCCCCCCCCCCCAAAAAAAAAAGGGGGTTTTTTTTTTTAAAAAAGAAATTTTAAAATTTTTTTAAAAAAAAAAAACCAAAAAAATTTCCCGAATTTTTGAACCCAAAAAAGGGGGTGGGGGTTTTTTAAAATTTTTTAAATTTTTTGGGCCCCTTTTAAAAAAACCCAAAAGAAAAAAAAAGGGGGGGGAAAAAAACCCCTTTTTTAAAAAAGGGAAATTTTTTTTTAAATATTTTTGGGGGGAAAGGGTTTAAAAAAAAAAAAACCCAAAAAATTTTTTTTAAAATTGGGTTTTGGGGGTTTTTTTTGGGGGGGCCCCCCAAAAAATAACCAACCTAAATTTTAAAAAAATTTTAAAAAGGGGTTTTTTTCCCCCCCCCTTTTTTTTTTTTAAAAAAAATTTTTTGCCCAAAAAGGGGGAAAAAATTTTCCCTTTTTTTTGGGTTTTTAAAAAATTTTCCCCTTTTTTTTTAAAAAAAAATTTTTTTTTTTTTTTAAAAAAGGGGCCCCCCGGTTTTTTTGGGGGGGGGGCCCCCCAAAAAAACCCGGGGGGGCCCCCGGGGGGTTTTTTTGGGGAAAACCCCAAACCCCAAAAATTTTTATTTTTTTTGGGGGCCCCCCCCCTTTTTTTCCCCCCCGGGGGGAAAAAAAAAACCCCCCGCCCCCCCCCTTTTTGGGGGAAAAAAATTTTTTTTTCCCCCCCCCAAAAAAATTTGGGGGGGGCCCCCCCCGGGGGTTTTTTTTTTAAAAAAAAAAAAAAAAATTTTTTTTTTAAAAATTTTTTTGGGGGGGAAAAAAACCCCCAAAAAATTTTTTAAAGCCCAAAAAACCCCGGGTAAAACCCTTTTTAAAAAAAAAAAAAAAAAAATTTTAAAAAAGGGTTCCTTTTTTCTTTCCCCTTTTTGGGGCTTAAAAATTTTAAAAAAAAAATTTTTTTTTTTAAAACCCCCAAAAAAGTTTTAAAAACCCCCCAAAATTCCCCTTTTAAAAACCCAAAAAATTTGGCCCCTTTTTAAAAAAAAAACCCCGGGTTTAACCCAAAAAAGGAAATTTTTTTTTTTTTTAAAAAAAAAAAAAAAATTTGGGAAAAGGGTGGGTTAAAGAAAAAAATTTTTGGGGTTGGGAAAAAATTTTTAAAAATTTTCCCCCCCTTTTAAAAATTTTTTTTAAAATTTTTAAAAACCCCCCAAAAAACCCCTTTTTTTCCCCCCCTTTTTTTCCCCAAATTTTTTTAAAAATTTTTAATTTGGGGTTTTTTTTTGGGTTTAAAAACCGGGGGAAAAAAAATTTTTTTTAAAAAAATTCCCCCAAAACCCAAATTTTTTTTAAATTTTTTTTAAAAAAAAAAAAAAGGGGGTTGGGGGTTTTTTTTCAAAAAGAATTTTTTTTAAAAAAAATTTTTTTTAAAAAAATTTTAAAATTTTTTTTTTTTTAAAGGGGCCCAATTTTTTTTTTTAAATTTTTTAAAAAAAAAAAATTTAAAAGGGCTAAAATTTTTTAAAAAAAGGGGTTTTTTTTTAAAAAAAATTTTTTTTTTAAAATTTTTTTAAAAAAAAATTTTTAAAGGTTTAAAAAGGAAAAAAATTTTTTTTTTGGGGGAAAAAATTTTTTTTTTTTAATTAAAATTTTTTTTTTTTTAAAAAAATTTCCCTTTTTTAATTCCCCCAAAAAAAAAAAATTTTTTTTTTAAAACCCCCCCCCCAATTTCAATTTTTAAAAATTTTTTTTTTAAAAAAAAAATTTTTTTTTAAAATTTTTTCCCTTTTGGGTTTGGAAAAATTTTTTTTTTTTTTTAAAAAAAAAAATTTTTTAAAAAAAACAAAAACCTTTACCCAAAATTTTTTTGGTTTTAAAAAAAAAGGGGGCCCAAAAAGGGAAAAAGGGGGGTTTTTTTTTTTAAAAATTTTTTTTTTTTAAAAAAAAAAAAAAAAAAAGGGGGGAAAAAAAAAGGGGGGAAAAAAAAATTTAAAAAGGGGAAAAATTAAAACCGGGAACCTTTGTTTGGGGGGCCCCTTTTGAATTTTAAAGGGGGGGGGAAAAAAAAAAAATTTTTCCCCCCCAAATGGGTTTTAATTTTTTTCCGGGGGGAAGGGTTTTTGGGGGCCCAAAAAAAGGTTTAAAAAAGGGTTTTTTAAAAAAAAAAAAAAAATTTTTTTAAATTTTTTGGCCCCTTTTTTTTTTAAAAAAAAAAGGAATTCCCCTTTTTTTTTTTAAAAATTTTTTTAAATTTTTTTTTAAAAAAAAAAAAAAAAAATTAAAATTTTAAAAAAAACCCCCAGTTTTTAAAAAATTTTTTTTTTTATTTAAAAAAGGGGGGGTTTTTTTTTTCAAGGGAAAAAAAAAATTTTTTTTTCCCCCCTTTTTTTGTTAATTTTTCCCCTTTTTTTTTTTTTGGGGCCCCCAAAAGGGAAAAAAAAAAATTTTTTTTTTTTTTTGGGGTTTTTTTTTTTTGGGGCAATTTAAAAACCCCTTTTTTTTTTTTGGTTTTAACCTTTGGTTTTAAAAAAAAAAAAAAAACCAAAATTTAAAAAAACCCCCGGGGGGTTTTTTTTTTTGGGGGGGGGGAAAAAAAAGGAAATTTTTTTTTTTAAAAAACCCTTTTTTTTAAAAAAAAAAAGGGGGGAAAAAGGAAAAAAGAAAAAATTTTTTAAACCCCCAAAAAAGGTGGGAAAAAAGGGGTTTTTAAAAAAAGGGGGAAAAAAAAAAAGGGGAAAAAAAAAAAAAAAAAAGGGGGCCCCCAAAAAATTTTTAAAAGGGGGGGAAAGGGGCCTTTAAGGGTTTTGGGGAAAAAAGGAACCCGTTAACCCTTTTAAAAGGGGGGGGGGGGGTTCCCTTTTAAAACCCCCCCTTTTTTTTTTTTTTTTAAAAAGGGGAAAAACCCCAAAAAAAAAAATTTTTAAAAAATCGTTTTTAAAAAAAAAAAGTTTGGCTGATAAATTTTAAAAAAATTTTTTGGGTTTTTCCCCAAAAAAAAAAAAAAAAAGGCCGGGGGGGTCCTTTCCCCCCCTTTTAAAAAAAAAAGGGGGGGAAAAAAAAACCCCCCAAAAAAAAGGGGGTTTTTCCCAAAATATTTTCCCTTTTTTTTGGGGAAAAATTTTTTTTAAAAATTTTTTTTAAAAAAGGGGAAAAAAAAAATTAAAAAATTTTTTTTTTTTTGAAAAATTTTTTTTAAAAAAAAATTTAATTTAAACCTTTTTTTTGGGGGGGGGGGGAAAAAAATTTTGGAAAGGGGGGAAAAAATTTTTTAAAAGGGCCCCCCCTTTAGGGTTTTTTCCTTTTTTTTAAACCAAATTTTCCCCCCTTTTTTTTTTTTTTTAAATTTTTTGGGGTTTTTCCCCCCCTTTTTTTTTTTGGGTTTTTTTTTTTTTTTCTTTTTCCCCTTTTTTTTTTTTTTTTTCCCCCCCCCCCCCAAGGAAAAAATTCCCCAAAAAAAAAAATTTTTTTTTTATTTTTAAATTAAAAACCCCCCCCTTTTTTTTTTCCCCTTTTTTTTAAAAACAAAAAAATTTTTTTTTTTTTTTTTTTAAAAAAAAAAAAAAAAAATTGGGGGCCCTTTTTTAAAAAAACCCCCTTTTTGGGGAAAACCCCCCAAAAAAAAAAAAAAAGGGGTTTAAAAAATTTTTTTTTTTTTTTTCCATTTTTTTAAAAAAATTTTTTAAAAAAAAAAATTTCCCCCCCGGGTTTTTTTTTTGGGGGGGGGAAGGGGGGAAAGGGGAAAGGGGGAAAAAAAAATTTTTGGGGAAAAAGGGGGGGGAAAAAAAAAAAAAAATTTTCCCCAAACCCCTTTTTTAAAAAACTTCCCTTTTTTTTTTTTTCAAAAATTTTTTTTTTTTTTTTTAAAAAAAAATTCTAAACTGGTTTAATTTTTAAAAAAAAAAAAATTTTTTTTTTTTTTTTTGGGTTTTTTTTTAAAAAAAAAATTTTTCCTTTTTTTTAAAAAAAGGAAAAGGGGGGGGGGGTTTAAAAAACCCCCCCTTTTTTTTTTTTTTTTTTTAAAAAAAATGGGTTTAAAAAAAATTTTTTTTGGGGTTTTTTTTTTTTTTTTTTTTAAAAAAAAAATTTTCCCTTTTTTTGGGCCCCCAAAAAGGGGTTTTTTTAATTTTTTTTTTTAATTTTTTGGTTTAAAAAAAAAAGGCGGGGGGAAAAAAAAAAAAAACCCCCTTTGGGTTTTTTTTTGGGGGAAAAAAAAAAAAAAAAAAAGGGGAAAAATTTTTAATTTTTTTTTAAAAATTTTTTCCCCCCAAAAAAAACCCCCCAATTTTAAAAAAATTTTTTTTAATTGGGGTTTTTTTTAAAATTTGGGGAAAAAATTTTTTTTTTGTAACCCAGAAAAAAAAAATTTTTTTTGGGGTTTTTAAAAAATTAAAACCCCCGGGGTTTTTTTTAAAATTTTTTTAAAAAAAAAAATTTTTTTCCCCCTAAAGGGAAAAGGAACCCCAAAAAGGGGAAAAAAAAAAATTTTTAAAAAAAAAACCCCGGGCCCAAAAAAACCCCCCCTTTTTTTAAAAAAAGGGGGTTTTTTTTTTCCCCAAAAAAAAAAAAAAAAAATTTTTTTTTTTTTTTTTTTTTTTTTTTTTTTTTTGGGGGAAACCAAATTGGGGGAAAAAAATTTTAAAAAAGGGGGGCCAAAAAATTTTTTTAAAAAAAAAAAACCGGGAAATTTTTAAAAAGGGGAAAAAAAAAACCCAAAAAATGTCCCCCCTTTAAAAAAAAAGGAAAAAGGGGGAAAATTTTTTTTTTTTTGGGGGGGGGAAACCCGGGGGAAAAAAGGGGTTTTAAAAAAACCAAAGGAACCAAAATTTTTTTTTTTTTCCCCCCCTTTTTTTTTTTAAAAAAAAAAACCTTTTTTTTTGGGAAATTCCCCCGGGGGGGGAAAAAAACCCTTTTTTTTTTAAAAAAAATCAAGGAAAATTGGTGGGGAAAAAAAAAGGGGGCCCCTTTTTTAAAAACAAAAAAATGGGGAAAGGGGGGGGTTTTTAACCAAAACCAAGGGGCCCCCCCCCCCTTTTTTTTTTCCCTTTTTTTCCCTTTTTTTTAAAAAAAAAAAATTTTTAAAAATTTTTAAAAAAATTTTTTTAAAAAAAAAAAAACTCCCCCTTTTTTTTTTAAAAAAAAAAAAAAAAAAACCCCTTTTTTTTTTTTTAAAAAAAAAAAAAAATTTTTTTTTTAAAAAAAAAATTTTCCCCCCCAATTTTTTTTTTAAAAAAAAAATTTTTTTTTGCTTTTTTAAAAAAATTTTGGGGGGGGATTTTTTTGGGGATGGGTTTGTTGGGTTTTTTTTTGGTTTCCCCTTTTTTTAAAAAATTTTTTTTAAAAAAGGGGGAAAAAATTTTTTCCTTTTTTGGTTTTTTTAATTTTTAAAAAAAAACCCCCCAAAAAAAGGGTTTTTTTTAAAAAAAAAATTTTTTTTTTAAAAAAAAAGAAAAAAATTTTTAAAAAAACCGGCCCCCCTTTTAAATTTTTTTTTTTTTCCCCCTTTTTTTTTTAAAAAAAAATTTTTTTTTAAAAAAAAAAAAGGGGAAAAAAAAATTTTTTTAAAAAAATTTAAAAACCCAAAGGGCCCCCCTTTTTTTTTTAAAAAAAAAAAGGGGGTTTTTTTTTTTTTTTTAAAAAAAGGGGAAAAAAAAAAAAAAAGGGGGGGGAAAAAAAAAGGGGGGGTTTTTAAAAAATTCCGGGGAAAAAAAAAAAATTCCAAAAAAAAAAAATTGGGGGGAAAAAAAAACTTTTAAAAAAAAAAATAAAATTAAAATTAAAAAAAATTAAAAAAAAACCCGGGAAAAAAAAAAATTTTTCCCCCCCCGAAAAGGGAAAAAACCCAAAAAATTTAAAAAAAATTTTTTAAAGGGAAAACAAGGGGTTTTTTCCCAAAATTTTCCCCCCCCCAAAAAAATTTAAATTTTCCCCGGGGGGGGAAACCAAATTTTAATAACCCAAAAAAACAAACTTTTAAAAATTTTTTTTTTCCCCCCCCAAAATTTTTTTTTTTAAATTTTTTTTAAAAATTTAAAAAAATTTTTTGGAAAACCCCAAAAAGGGGGTTTTTTTTCCCCCCCCCTTTTTTTTTTAAAAATTTTTTTTTTTTTAAAAACCCCCGGCCTTTTTTTTGCGAATTTGGAAAAAAAAAATTTTTTTTTTTCCCTTTTTTTTTTTGGGGGGAAAATTTTTTAAAAAAATTTAGGGGGAAAAATTCCAAAAAATTTTTTTTGGGGAAAAAAAAGGTTTAAAACCCCCCTTTTTTTTTTTCCCCAAAGGGGGTTTTAAAAAAAGGGGGGCCCCCCTTTTTTTTTTGTTTTGGGGGTTTTTCCCCCCCAAACCCCCTTTTTTAAAAAAAAAATTTTTTTTTTCTTTTAAAAATTTTTTTTTTGGTTTTTTTTTTTTCTTTGGGGGGGGTTTTTTTTTTCAAAAATTTTTTTTTTTTTTAAAAAAACCCCCTTTTTAATTTTCCCCGGAAGGGGAAAAAACCCCCAAAAAAAAATTTTTTTTTAAAAAATTTAAAGGAAAAATTTTTTTTTTTTGGAAAAAAAAAAAAAAATTTTTTAAAAACCCTTTAAAAAGGGGGGGCCCGGGGGTTTTTTTTTTTTAAAATTTTTTTTAATTTAAAAATTTTTTTTAAAACCAAAAAAGGGGAAAAAATTTTAAAAAAAAAATTTTTGAAAAATTTTTTTTAAATTTTTGGGGGGAAAAAAAAAAAATAACCCCAAAAAAGGGGTTTTTTTAAAATTTTTTTAAAAAAAAAAAGGGGGAAATTTAAAAATTTTTTTTTTTTTTTTAAAAAAAAAGGGGAAAACCTCCCTTTTTTTTAAAAAGGGGGGGGAAAAAAACCCCCCGGGGAAAAAAAATTTTTTCCCCCGGTTTTTTTTAAAAAAAAAAACATTTTTAAAAAAAAACCAAATTTTTTTTTTCCCCCCCAAAAAAAAAAAGAAAAAAAATTTTTTTTAAAAAACCCCCCCCCCCCTTTTTTTTTTTTAAAAAAAAAGGGGGGCCCCATTTTTTTCCCCCTTTTCTCCAAAAAAAACCTTTTTCCCCCAAAAAAAAAATTTCCCCGGGGGGGTTTTTTAAAAAAACCCCTCCCCCGGGGAAAAAAAAAAGGGGGTTTTCCTTTTTCCCCCCCCTTTTAAAAAAAAGGGGGGGGTTTTTTTTTAAAAAAAAAGGTTTGGGGGTTTTTCCTTTTTTTAAATTTTCCCTTTTTTAAATTTTTTCCCCCCCCTTTTTTAAATTTTTTTTTTTTAAAAAAAAAAAAAAATTTAAAAAATTTAAATTTAAAAAATTTCCTTTTTTTTTTTTAAAAAAAAGGGAAAATTTCCAAAAAAAATTTTTTAAAAATTTTTTTTAAAATTTTAAAAAAAAAGGTAAATTTTAAAAAAAGCCCAAAAAAGGGGTTTTTTTAAAAAAAAGGGGGGGGAAAAAATGGGCCCAAAAAAAAAAGGGGGGGGAAAAAAATTCAAGGGTTTAAAAAAAATTTTTTTTTTTTTTTTTTAAAAAAAAAAAATTTTTTTTAAAAAAAATTTTGGGTTTTTTTTTTTTGGGGGGGGAAAATTTCCCCCCCCAAAAAACCCTTTTTTTCCCCTTTTTTTTTTTCCCCCGTTTTTCCCCCCCCCAAAAAAAAAAAATTTAAAATTTTAAAAAAATTTTTTTGGGTTTTTTTAAAAAAAAACGGGTTTAAAATTAAAAGGGGTTTTCAAAAAAAAAAAGGGGTTTAAAATTTTTTTTCCCCCCCCAAAACCCCCAAAAAAAGGGGGGGAAAGAAAAAAACCCCGGGTTTTTTTTTTTTTTTAAAAAAAAAAGGGGGTTTTTTTTTTTCCCCCCAAAAAACCCCGAAAAGGGAAAAATTTTTTTTTGGGGTTTTTCCCAAAAAAAAAGGAAAAAAAAATTTTAAAGGAAAAAAAGGGGGGTTTTTTTTTTTCCCCCCCCTTTTTTTTTTTTTTTTTTTAAAAAAAATTTTTGGGGGGGGTTTTTTTTTTTTTTCCCCCCCCTTTTTTTTTTTAAAAAAAAAAGGCCCGGTTTTTTTTTTTTGGGGGGGAAAAAAAACCCCCCCTTTAAAGGGGGGCCCCCCCCCAAAAAAAGGTTTTTTTTGGTTTTTGGAAAAAAAATTTTGGGTTTTTTAAATTTTTTAAAAAATTTTTTTTTTTGGGGGGGGGGGGGGCCCCATTGGGGGCCCCCAAAAAGGGGGGGGGCCCCGGGGGGGGGAAAAAAAAACCCCCCCCTCCCCCAAAAAAAGGGGGGTTTTTTCCCCCCCGTTTTTTTTGGGGGGAAAAAAAGGGGAAAAAAAAAATTTTTTTTTCAATGAATTTTAAAAAAATTTTAAAAAAAAATTTTTTTTTTTTCCTTTGGGGGGCAAAGGGAAAAATTTTTTTGGTTCCCCCCAAATTTTTTTTTTTAAAAAAAAACCCCCCAAAAAAAAAAAAATTTTTTTAAAAAAAAACCCCCAAAAAAAAAGGAAAAATTTTTTTTTTTTTTCCCCCAAAAAAAAAGGGGGAAAAAAAAAATTTTTTTTGGTTTTAAAAAAAAAAAACCCCCCTTTTTGGGTTTTTAAAAATTCCCCTCCCCCCCAAAAAAAAAAAAAAACCCCTTTTTTTTAAAAAAAGGGGGTTTTTTTAAAAATTTTTGGGAAAAAATTTTTAAA
>CAOLHI010006942.1:0-20819 GCA_948474755.1 Ctenosaura bakeri
TCTGTGGATTTTTTTTTATGTTCAAAGAATTCTAGACTGCCTCAGAATATTGAGAGAATTCAAAGTTTGCCTTAAAACAAGCAGCCTAGATAGATTAGCACATGGAAGCTCTAAGAATAACTCTGAATCAATGTGACTTTTTTGTCAAAATGCACTTGGTGCTTCCTAAGCTTCTGTACTGGAGAAAGTGGGAGGAAGGCAAAGGAGGAAGGCAAAGTCTAAGGCAAACAAATCAACAGGAGTTGTGGCTTCTGACTTCCAACATTTGTCCACCGGTTCCATACTTGGACTGGGTTTGGTTACAACTTTAGACACTAATATGGCATTGCTTGATACAATTAGAGCACAGAGGTATGGAATTCTCTGCCAAAAGTAATGGTAGTAACCACAGACTTGTGTCTGGACAATGAACAAATCCATAGAAGTTAGCCATGAGCCTATAGGCCAGGGGAGCTGGAGGCCAATTTTCTGTCCTGGACTCCATGGGGGCTGCATGGCCTGCCAGAAAGGGGTGCGGTGGGGGGAAGACTGGTATACAAATCAACTTCTGGATTTGAAAAATGGGTATTTCTAACATTAAACGAGTGTGGGAGGGTAGGGGCTGCTATTCTTTTAAAAGGTGAGTTGCTGTTCCTAGAAGCTACAAGGAAAGGCAAGTAATTCATTATCCTTTTTGTCCCACAAACAAAGGTGGGAGGGTCCAAGGGAGTTGGAGTGGGTCAGAGGCACTTTATCCATCCCTAACCTCAGTTCGGAGGCAGAATACCTGCTGCTGGAGAGCCAGAAGAAATACTTCTATCTACAGAATAACCAAAAGCTTCCAGACAGCTTTAAACTAGGACATGCTGGGCCACTCAGAGGCACTTATCTGTCTACTGGGGCAAACAGGATTGCTTCAGCCTTCAATACGAACCAGCATGGATGGCGCTTCTGCTGTCTCCTGAGGGCATCAAGCTTACCTGGCTTCTATTGTTTGAGGGCAATATACAGAACTCCCACTCTCATGTCTCTGATCAGCTTCCTCCAGCCTGTCACCATTAACGAAGACTTCGTCTGCCTCTGTTCTGGATTCCTCTTGAAAAGAAGCCAAATTGCATCCCATCTCTGGATCATCTTCAAGGGAAGAGGAGTCATACTTTGCCTTTTCTGAAATTGAGACTGAGAATTAACAGCTGAAATTTGGGACACTGTGTATGGCAAAAAGAAAATACTTCCAACCATTTTAAAACCGAAAGCTTATGGCGAGTCTAATCTAAAAGTGCTTTTATTAGATGGAAAAGGAGACAGAGACAACAGGCTCGATCCTTTCACTGGCTCTTCTCCATTCGTCAGTCTCTGACTGACAAAATAAGGGACAAAGACCTTTCATTCTGCAAGCTTCTAGTTCATCAGGGGCTACCTCTAAGATACACAGCTGCTTGGGCTCAAAAACCACACCCTACCAGGTTGATCTTGCTTTTCAAGGCCCAGGTCCTCCTCTTCTTCAACATCCTCATCCTCCTCATTTGCTTTATCTTCATTCTGTATTAAAGAAAGTGGAAGGTGAGCCATAAGAGACTAGCAAACAATGAGGTAATGCCACAGACCATAAATGTTTCCTTGCTGCTGCTGACATCCAAAGAATGGCCACACACACACACACGGACTGTGTGCCTGCAGGCCCAAGGCTGCCAACAGCCCTTGCAGTCTGTTGGTATACAAAAAATCAGGCTCCCTGCCAGAACACAGACAGAAGCCTACCTCTTTTGGCTTGATATTTCTTCATATCTGTCTATTACCTCATATAATGTATATACCCCACCCTATTCTGCACTGGGAAGATCACATAGCTTTATGGACTGTAGCATCAGATGAACTTAAGAGGTTTCCTGTGTCATGCCAGGGTGAGGGGCTCTGGCCTCAGAGAAAACCAGATCTCTGACATTTTAGCTTATTAACGTAAACAGTCAGATGGACGTTACGCTGTCTCTAACACGAACAGAAAGGAGACGCAACGAGTGCTGGATCAGATATTGAATGATGCTTACCTTGGCTTCATTCTGCTCTGCCTTCCGAGTCCTCTTCATGATTTCTTCAATTCTCTGTTTGAATGACAAAGGAGCTACTTAAGGCAATACCAAGATTCATTTCCACACGTGCAGACACTTGAGCGCAAGTGTGGAATAGTGGTTAAACTGCTGGGGTTTTCCCTAGGAGACCTCTGCTCCAATCTCTGCTCATCCACAAAACCACACAGGTTAATCAGGGGCAGTCCGTGTCTTTTTTATAGCATACAATTGCGGGCTGTCATAAGCACAGAATGTGGAGACCAAATATAGAAAGAGGTATGTGGTTTTGAACTCCCAGGCAGGAAGGCAGCTTGAACATGAAATAAAAGGAAAAAACCCAGGGCAGATCCTGGACCTTTGCTGTGTTCATAACAGGGTTACATCAATGTACCTGCTTATCAAATTGCTTTCTCTTAAGATATGAAAATGGATGACTTAAATTAGAAAACAGGTACCTTTTTCCTCTCTAGTCTCTCTTGCATGTTCTGCTGCATGATTCGCTCTCGCTCCTGGCGCTGCTTTTCAGCCTCTTCTAGAGCCTTTGCTTCAGCTTCTTCCCTCTAAAATGAAAAAGCAAGAAAGAATGCCGTCTGGGAAGTCACCTACCGACAAACTACCACCCCAGCAAAGAATTAAAGTGAAACGAACACGCTGCTTGTCCCACAAGGCCTTCAGAGAATTAAAACAGGTGTAACTGTTACAAGTGAGGTCTGCAACAAAATTGCAGGGTGTATTCTTACCATATCCTTAATAGGGATTGTTCCTGCCCCGGCTAACCAGCCATTCCCTCCTTCAGGATAATGTAAGCTGTTAAAAGACTCATGTATGTTATCATCTTGCTTCACCCTTTTCTATTTCCAAAACACCATCAGTATTCATTGGACTAATTTTCTTCTCTCTCAATTTAAGTATTGTTTTTAGTTCTGAAAGTATCAGGGTTTTCCATGGAATCCTAATGTCTGTTCACTTCTTACTGCCCCTGCTTTAACTACAATCCTAATGGCATTCCCCCCACCCCCAGATTAATACAGGATATGTTATTCCCATTTCTATGCCATTTCTCCTCCACTTAAAGCACAGCAGTATATACATATCCAGGTTATCCTCTCTGGAGTACCTCACAACGATCCTATGTGGTAGGTTAGGGTGGCTGACTGATCCAAGAATCATTTCACCAAAATATAATATAGAAGGCCTAGCTCCTACATTACATAGTGCCAAACCTTAAGCACAATACAGTTGTCTCATTTATTTTAGATAATTTTTATCCTACGTTTACATCTAAAAAAAAATAATCAAGGCACCTTACAATCTTGAAAAATGAAGAATAAGCTATTAAAGAAGAGAATGATTGCAAACAGGTTATTGTTGCAGTAAGAGGAATCATCATCAGGATATTAAAAAATGGAGCTCAGAATAAATTGTAACACACAACACTCCTTCCCCCAACTATGATGAACACTGAGAAGATCTGAAGCAAATATCTAACGCTCTTTTCTCCAATCTGGAGTCCACAGATGTTGCTGGACTACAACTCTCATCATGCCAACCACTGACTGTGCTACTCTGGTTAGATGGGAATTGGAATCCAGGCAGGTGACAGAAAGTTGCAACTGCTGAACAAGGTCCCAAAAGGAAGCTTTGAGGGCGCTGAGCTTGCCGTAACACAGGAGTCTTAAAACACCCAGCCTCTTTGCCCCCGTTTCTTTTGCTTTCCCCCATTCTGCTCCATCTGGAGACCACACCTGCAACTGAAGCTCAGCCAGCTTTTCTTGTTCTTCTTGCTCCTTCCGAATCCTCTCCTTCTCAGCCAGCTTTTGCTGCTCTTCTTCTTCCTTCCTTCTCTCTTTTTCCAGCTCTCGGAGCGCCTCTTCAGTTTGGGCCTGCTGCTCAAGTGCTTTCTTGGCCATTTCTTCTTTTCTGATCCTAAGAGTCCCAAATAAATTGACAAAAGATCAGATCCCTTCTTTTTATGTAAAAACCACAGAGCATTCTGAATGGACGTTTTAAAAAATCCTGCTACTGATTCATAATTTGTCCTCTGAAAAAAGCTTGCTGGTGAAAGTCTGCCATCGAAGACTGCACACAATCCTTGAGAGGCTGCTTGGACCTTGGGTGCCCCAGCTGAGAAGGCCCTGCCTCAGCTGCCAATCCACTGTTTACTTCTGGTTACTCCAAAGCAAGGCTGCAGATGACAAAGCTGTCAGGCATATGAAGGCAGGTAATGTTGGTCCCGTGCCATTTAGGGCTTTTGAGGGTTTAAGGATTTCACCCACGATATACAAAAGCCATGGCAGATAAGCTCAACAAGCAACCTGCCAATTTACCACAACCAATTTGATCACTCAAAATGTATTTCTATTCACTTCAGGGGATTGGAGGAATTTGTTTACAGATATTGCATTCACAGTTTAAACTTTTGAGGAAAGTCTTTTGAAACTGTGTGAGTTGTGTGTATTAAATGTATAAAAATGCACTGTGCAAAACTGCCCCTTTGTGTTTTACCTTTCCTCCTCTTCTCTTTGAATTCTTTCCTGGTCTTCGCGCTCTCTTTGCTCCCTTGCGAGGCGACGTTTCTCTGCCAAGATCCTCGCTGCTTCTTCAGCCGTTGTGGTCCCGGGAGCAGGTTTGCTACTAGTATCTGGAAAGGAGTTATCAGAAGAATCACATGACAGTATACAGCCCTTGGGTCCCACTCTGGGAGAAAGGCAGCATATAAATATAATAAATAAATCAATAAGGTAGTAAACATGATTGAGTTGGGCAGGTTTCCTTTGTCTGACCAACAATACCCAGGCTGAACATTCTGCCTTTCTATAGGATGCTGACCAAGTGAAAGCTCTTACAGAGCAAACAATTTGTATCACCAAACATGGGACCCATGCTTTCATAACCACTGTGTCAATGGTGCCTCATTTCACTGCTAGAGCCCTAAGATAATGTGCAACTAAAAGAGTATGGTCACTGCATTTAATTTGGTGTAATGAATTAATGACTGTGCACGTAAGAACTCTATGAGAAGGCATCACAGAGCGCAACAACATCCAAAGTGGCCTAAGTCCCAGCAGCCCCTGGTGTCATAGCCAGTGATGAGGAATCATTGGACTGGCAGTCCAGCAACATCCAAAGGGCTGCATAAATTCACACTCCTGATCTCTATAAAGATCAAGCTTTGCTCATGTTGACTTAGTGTGATGACACACAGAAAAAAAAAGAAAAAAGAATCAAGCATCAGAGAAATTGTTTCTTTCGACTCATGGTTCCAAGTAGCATTTCACTTCTGGATTCTTAAATCCAGCTGCTCATGTCTGAGAGTACAGAATGAATGCTGTGAAGACCAACCACACTCTTTGCAAAAGTCATACTCAAATTAGGTTTACTGCATGCCAAAGGATAAAGGTCGATTCTCCAGATCAGAATGGTAGAGTGCTAACACACAGTCTAGTTTTGGACTAGAAATCAGACCTTATGAGAACACATCTTTAGAAAATATTAATTTGCAGTGTGATAATAAATGAGTTTACTCTGAAATGGGTCCCATCAAGTTGAATTGGACAGTCAGAAAAGGTTAGCTCAAGTTTTCAACTCCCACTGTTCAACATTTTTTTCCTTTGAACATAAGCAGGCATTTGGAGCCAAGAAATCTTAGAACTATATTCCACCTTGAACAATGTGTTGCCTATATGGCATATAAGTGATGCAAATAAAGTGGTTTTATTGTAGTTTTATTAACAGCTTTGCTTTGGATCAATCCACATATTCACTCACTGATAGTCCAGTATTTCATTCAAACCCAATACTCCCATACTATGAAAAATCCCAAAGAGAAATTTCTTTAAAAAATACAGAACACCTGATTTCAACAACAAAATACCTTTCCTCCTAATTCGAACACAACACAACACAGGCATGCTGTTCAGAAATATTTGTGCAGAAGAGCAGGTATAATGAATCAGATTCTTCCCAAGTGGTGTGCATAATCTGAATCAAAAATCGGAGCCATAATTAGAAGCAGCAGGATATAAGAATGTTTGTTTTTTACCATGCTGAATCCTGTCCTTTTAACTCCTTAAAATGCACTAAGAATTCAGAATGCTTTGCATACCAATTCAGTGTGCAAAATCAAGAGCAAGATAATTGGCATTTCACTTAGGCATCAATTTTAAGGCCACGGTAATGCACTGGATTTTGTGAATTCCAACACAGAAGGCAGGACAGCCAGTTCAGCTTGTTCCAATGAAATTATATAAAAAGGAATTCAAAGTGATACAGTACAATGCACCATATATATATATATATGTAGGTTCTATTCCAGGAACCTCCATGAATGAGGAAACTTGCAAATGCTTGTTTCCCATTATATTCAACAGTGGCGATGTCAACATGGATATTTCTGTGTGTGCAACATGCACACTGTGGGCATTTTAGGTATAGCAAGGCGACACTTTGTGTGACCTGGAAGTCGTACAACACAGAAGTTGCAAATAAGAGTGCACTGTATTGTTATCCAAATTGTTCTAAATTAATTTGTGAATGTACTCTTCCTAAAAGTGTTAATAAATACAAACTATTTTTCTCGAGGACATGGGCATCATGAAAAGCACAAGTGCTCAAAAACTTAAGAGCCTTTATAACTGCTGTTTCTTGAATAAATAAAACACAATCATTTTTTATTTATGCTGCACAAGCATATTTTTACTTTAAAAACAGTAGGCTTTGAAGTTGTGTATTTACTTAACAGTTTTGATTTATACAGCATTTCTTCTTCAATAAGAATTGTTGGGAATCTTGTAAATATTTTATTATAATTTCTGATTTATTTATTTTCCACCTTCTGCCTGACATGGGACCCAAGGCAGCTCTAACACACAGAAGGCTGGGATGTTTTGTACTTGGGAGGTTGGGGAAGAAAAACTCTAAAACAGGTTTTGCCTAATTCTGAGTGCTGAGTACAAACTCTTGAGCTGATAGAAACACCATGAAGGGACATAAGCTTAGCATTCAGGAAGTCCTGTATTCACACACCCAAGTGAAACAAATGAAAGGGATGTCTGAGAGCAGGTGTGAGAAAAAGACAGCAGTGGGGATGGGAGGCAGTCCCTGCTATTTTGTCACCTGCCTCCCTCCCAATCCCCTGAAGTTTGACAGCCATACCAACCCTCCCTACAAGCTTGGAACTGCTTGGGGGAGAGGTTTTAGGGACTGCAAGGGACTAGTGACTAGTTACTTGTGACTGATTCAAAACATGTGTACACACACACACACACACACACCTCTATCTCACTAACAGGTTATATGGCACTTGACTTCACAATGTCCTTACTTATGAAGAATTTCAATCCTCTTGGCTTTACTTATGAAAATATTTCCCACACAGTGGTGATCCCAACTCTCCAAGAGTAAGCTGGACTCTTTCCCTCCCCTCCCCTCCCCTCCCTCCCAATTCTCTACATTAGAGAGTCAGTAAAGCAACTTTCAGTTGTCCCAGAGGAGATTCTGAGTTTCTTGATTCTAAGGCTGAATAATGCAGAACTCGGATGGATAAAGAGATATAAATGAATGAGGCAAGATTCAAGGTGGATTGCTCTCTTAGTCAGAGCTACACTTCTACATTCTGAGGATTTTTTTTTTAAAAAAAGGAACACCACTATCACAAGCAATACTGAGGACACTTAATAATCTGTTTGCAGCTATTAAGAAATTACTGCTTTCTGTATTTGAAGAGACTGTTTTATTGTTTCAAATTTGAGACCTAAAAATAGATTAAAAAGTGATACACACACCCTTTCTATGTTTGCTGTTATTCTTAAAACGGGCCCGGCAAGGTGAGGTTTCAAGTATATTACAAAGCTTTCCCACATATCACAGGAAGGCTGATACCTAGGTCATGCCATATGAGGCTACAATAGGTCTTCGTTGTCTATTCTTAGCTGCTGGATCTGTAGTAGCTGCACGTGTTGTCAGCAGAACGCTTGATCAATAAACCATGGGGTTTATCCTCCAAAGAAAAGCCTGGTATAGGTCCAGGCATACAAGATATGAATCTAGCCTAATTCGACAAGGCCAAACAATGGACTTGAGTTTACTGCAGGGCCGTCTGTCAGTGGTGATAATCTGGGCCATCCTGCTGAGGCTGTGAAAAGTTGTCAGGGCTGGGCAGAGCGCCAAAGTGGTGTGAGAGATCAGCTAGGTGAGTATTCAGCACTCTGAGCTCCTGGCTTATGTTGTCAACACTGCACCTCATGGTCTGAAAGGTATGGAGCAACTTCTCCAGAACAAAGGGATCTGTAGTCACAGTCACAGACCGGTTACTTGTCAGCCTTCCACGAGGACAGAAATGAGAAGGCATAACATAGCTGGAGCCAGTTGCCTGAGGGTAAGGGAAATTAAAGCACTTCAGTGGTGCAACCCCTGCCCCGTCTCCCTGCCTTGCAGCATCTAAAGTAAAGTTAGGTGGAAAACTGCTCCTGGTTCCCTGCAGGGACCGGCTATACCCAAGTCTCTGCCGTCCAGCAATGCGAGATGGAAGCACACCGGGGGAGGAAGCCCGGCCCACGAGGTCAGTGTGGCAAGGGATAGGAATGACATTCAAGGGCTGAGGGGAAGCAGCAATGCGAGACATCGGATCGTATCCGAAAAGCATCTTTCTTGCAGCAGAGGAGCCTGGCTGACAATTCTGAGAGCAGAAAGGTGAAGCAGCAGAAGACGAGGGGCCCGAGATGGAGTATGGCAACTCAGGTAGGAGTGTGGAGCTGACCGGCGACTCTGTAAAGGAAAACATGTGTGACTAAAGCCAGTGGGTGTGCATGTGCAGAATGCGATATGCTGCTAAACTGAGCTAATGGCATTTCTACATTTAATGTGCTCTATGCAAGATCTACTAGATATACAAAAGCAGGGGTGGGCAAAGTGGGGCCCATGGGCTGCAGCCAGCTCCCCAGGGCCATTTCTGTGGCCCCTGGGTGCTCTAGGGGTCGACATTTTTCAAGCCTTTTTTTTTGCTCCAAAATGATCTGTAGAGAGTACAGAGGACATTTCCACCTTGTCTGCAAATCCCTGGGCTCCCCAGGGTTCAAAAAACATTTGCAATTTTTTTTTAAAAAATGTTTGCTTCAAAATTCCTTCTAGGGGGTTTGAGGGGCATTTCCTCCACATTTTGGGCCTGACAGGGGCAATTTATCTCCAAGAGAAGCTTCTTCTGAAACAGGAAGTGACTTCTGTTCACTTCCTGTGGCTAAAATAGAACTCTCTTGGACCTAAAAGGGTCCAGGAAGGTTCCCAAAAGGCAGTGAGAATGCCCTCGTGTTGCCTAGAAGGTATGTGGGGGTATTGGGGGGGGTATGTATGTATGTATGTACTTTTGCAGGGACAGGTACAGCCTTGGAGGGTGCAGTCCTCCAAGGTCTCAGGGATGTGGGGGTTGCTAATGCAGCCTCTAGCCTTCCACAGTTGCCTGCCCCATACTCAAATTTGGGTAAGAGGAACCAATACGCTACAAGTGCACCATAAAGATTAGCCACATGGTGATTAACCGAAAGTGTAAATTACTAGAACCCTCCATTGTGGCCATGCTTTCTCAACATGCATTTTAAACCTAACATACAAGCCAAGCAACCCACTCACCTGTGGCTGTTTGCAGAAAGATTCTTCCGCCAGGTCCCTGGGCCAAACTCCTTTTCTGCTAAGGTCTCCCTTGAGTCCTTCTCCAGAGAGAGAAGTGCCCAGGACATCTCTTCTGAAATGTCTCTTTTGGGGAGATGGCAGAGGCTGTTCTTCCTGCTCAGAGGGGTAGAGGATGTATGTGCACAGGGGAAAGGAGGGGAGACGACTGTCGCTGTCGCATTCATTTGGCATTACCTTACTTTTACCCATGGTGAATATTAAATATGAAACCAACATCTCAGTGAAACGAACTCACTGAGCTTGAAGTTCTGATACCAGAGGAATAATTCCTCCCCCATTAGTAAAATCACTTTTTATACAGTTTCATCAACTGCTACAGTTCCACATGAATCTGACACAGAAAACCAAAACCTAATGTGTAATCATTTGTTAATCCATCTATCTGAGAATCCTGCCTCCTGTAACCATTTTATAGTAGGCAGAAAATCAATGTCAGAAGTTACCAACTCAAAAACCTGAAACTGACCATTTGCTATTAAAAGAAATGAACAGCTGGGAACACAGTTTTGTTTTGCTTTAGAATTGCCATTCTCACCTTGCCACACACCCTGCAAGTCAAGGTATTATTTCATGCTCTTTTTGGAAGGGCAACTGCTAACACTGATTGTCCAAGTCAAGGTTGAGCCCTTCTTATTTTCTGTCCAACTGTGGCAATCTCATGCATGATTCCAACAAACAAATGTATGTTTCTGTAACTATGTTTTCATCAAAATAAACTTACTCATTTTTCGGACAAGCTATTTTTGTATGCCAACTTTTTATGGACCAAATTCTGATAGATACTGTTGTCCAGTACAAAATAACCATCTGTTTTAAAAGAAAAACCTAAAGCTTGCTACTTGAGCCAATCATTTCTGTGCAACAATTTAATCTTCAAAAGCTTTGTACCATTAGGAAGTAAGGTTCTTCCAACCTCACCTTGTATTTATAGTCTGAGTCAGTTCAAGAAGGTAGAAACAGCAAAAGCTAAGAACAAGTTATGAGAAACCATTATACTGTTGACTGCAACCACAAATACAGGAAAGTCAATATGAACTCAAAGTTGGTATGTGTTAATCATTTGTGCCAATGAAGTATCAACCATTTTATGCAATAGCTGTTATTCTTCCTATGTCAATGATATTAGCAGATACACTGATTTTTGTTCAGAGTGGAATTGACACAGCAAACATTATACCATTAGACAAGTGTAACACTGTTTTCTTGGAGAATTACCAAAAGTTGAATTGTCAAAGAGATGATCTCCACATGGATATTGACCCTTACAAGCTATCCAGACACTTTTGTGGGCTGCCTGAAACAGATAGCCCTAGGCTCTTCCCACTTTGGAATGACCTGAGGAGCATGTGAGGGAAAGGCAGAGCTCTCTTACCTTCTTTGGTCTTTGAAGCAGGTGCCGTGATTTCCTTCTCTGAGGTGTGTGACAAGGCCCCCTGTTCTTGCCCTGCAGCCTCCACTGCCCGCTCCTTTGGTTTGGACTCCGGGTCTGCTCTCTTTTTGGTAATATTAAGAACATTTGGGGTGAGCGATGGGCGTTGTATTGGGGCTGGTTTAGAGACGGTAACAGGAGATGGCGGGCGCTGTCTTAAGACATTTGGTGAACTTGGATGAGGTTTTTGTCTGCCAAAGGAAGAGACATCTATCAGAACTGAGGTATGAAAGCAGAATTTGCTTTCGCATGGACGGAAGAATGCCATTTCCCTTCTTTGGAAAGCCTGCCCATAACAAGAGTTTGCACCCATAATACTGAGACAAGACATAGGAACAGGTTGCTTACCTGTAACTGTGGTTCTTCGAGTGGTCATCTGTGCCATCATACACTAGGAGCTTTAGCGCCTGCGCGGTAGCGTTCGGAAACTTCTAGAGCTTGTTCGCTTGGCGGGAACCCCTCCCCCACGCCGGTACTGCGCATGCTCCTCCCGCCGAGCAACGGTCTCTCCTCAGTTCTGTCGTCCGCCGTAGAACCTACAGGGACCTGAGAAAGAGGGGAGGAAGGGCGGGTGTGTATGATGGCACAGATGACCACTCGAAGAACCACAGTTACAGGTAAGCAACCTGTTCTTCTTCTTCGTGGTCTCTGTGCCTTCATACACTAGGAGACTGTGTAGCTTACCGGTCGGACGGCGGGTCAGGTCCTACAGCACGGAAGCCAACACCTCACGTCCAAACCGGGCATCTCTGCGCGACCGGCAGTCGAGCCTGTAGTGGCGCACGAAGGTCGATGGTTGGGACCAGGTCGCCACACGGCAGAGTTCATGCAGGTCAACTCCTCGCAGGAGGGCCGCAGAAGTAGCCACAGCTCTGGTGGAGTGGGCTCGAAGCAGGACTGGCGGAGGCTTCCTCGCGAGCTCATACGCCAGTTCAATAGTCCTCACCACCCACTTGGAGAAGCGCTGGGTGGACACTTTTAGGCCCTTCCGACGTCGCCCATAGCAAACAAAGAGATGCGGCGTCTGTCGGAAGGAAGCAGTCCTGTCCTTGTAGAAAGCCAATGCCCGACGCACGTCCAGGGAGTGGAGGGACCGCTCCAACGGTGTCGTCGGGTTCGGGAAGAAGGCAGGCAGGATGATGTCCTGGTTGAGATGGAAACTGGACACCACCTTTGGCAGGAACGAGATGTCAGGTCTCAGGACCACCTTGTCCCTGTGGAAGACCGTGAAGGGCTCATCGGAACGAAGAGCCGTGATCTCACCCGCTCGCCTCGCTGAGGTCACCGCTACCAGGAAGGCAGTTTTCATGGTCAGGAGCCTGTCATCCGAGGTCGCCATCGGCTCGAAGGGCGGCTTCGTCAGCTGCGAGAGCACCAGCGAGAGGGACCACGGCGGTAGCGGCGGCGATACCGGCGGGTAGAGATGATGAAGTCCTTTCAGGAACCGCTTAACGGTATCGTTCCTGAAGAAGGCCGAGGCAGCAGATCGTGGCGGTTGGTATGCCACGATCGCGGAGAGATACACCTTCAGGGATGGAAACGCCAGGCCCTGTTGCCGGAGGTGCAGGAGGAAGTGCAGGACGGTCGAGAGCCCCGCGGGCGATACCGGCTCACTCCTCTCGTTAGCGAAGGTCAGGAAGCGTCGCCACTTGTATTGATAGTTGCGACGGGTGGATTCCTTCCTGGCCGCGACGAGGACGGTACCAAGCACGGGATCGTCTAGTGCGATATCCTCCAGGCATGGAGGGCCAGGCGTGGCAGGTCCGGATGGAGGACTCGGCCGCCGGAGTGGGAGAGCAGGTCCGGTGTCGATGGCAACCGGAGCAGGTCGTCTCGTGCGGCTTGTAGCAGGGGTGCGAACCAATGTTGCCTCGGCCAGTACGGGGCTACCAGGATCGCGTCGGCTCGGTCGGCGAGGATCTTCGATATCGTCCGGCCGAGCAGCGGGAACGGCGGGAACGCGTAGAGGAGTTCCCCGGTCCACGGAAACTGGAAAGCGTCCCCGATGGAGGCACGATCGTGGCCCGCTCTGGAACAGAATCGGCGACACTTCGCGTTTTCCCTGGTCGCGAAGAGGTCGATCGATGGTTCGCCCCAGCGGTCCCGAATCAGTCTGAACGCCTCTCCGGAGAGAGACCATTCGTGATGGGATGAGGTGTCCCTGCTGAGGGCGTCTGCCGTGGTGTTCTCCTGCCCGGCCAGGTGAACCGCCACGGGATGCGTGTGCAGGCGAATGCACCATTCCCACAGGTCGAGCGCGATGTCGAGCAGGGTCGTGGAATGAGTCCCACCTTGTCTGTTGATGTAGCAGACGGCGGTGGTGTTGTCCGTCAGAATCAGGACCGTGCGCCCCGCCACGGCATGGCGGAACGCCCGTAGGGCTTTCCAGACGGCGAGCAGCTCCAGCGCGTTGATATGGAGAGCGGTCTCGTCGTCGGTCCATCTGTCGCGGACTCTGAGATCGCCGCAGTGGGCACCCCATCCATACAGGGAGGCGTCGGTCGTTACCGTCACCTTCGGTGTCGGCTGTTGGAATGGCATCCCTGACATGAGATTGCATCGCGACTGCCACCATCGGAGGGATGAGCGGACGTCTCCCGGCAGCTGCAGTCGGAGTGTCTGTTCGTCTCGCAGGGGGTCGAATATGCGGACGAACCAGTGTTGAAGAGGTCTTGCTCTCAGCCTGGCGAGATATGTCACAGCGGTCGTCGCAGCCATGTAGCCCAAGAGCTGCTGGACGCTTCTCGCAGATAACGTCGGGGCCGTACGAGCGTGAGCGGCGGCCCGGATCAAGGTTTGTGCTCGAGACTCTGGTAGGTACGCCCTGGCGGAGGTCGAGTCGAGCGTCGCCCCGATGAAGTCCAAGATCCTCGCCGGCTCGAGGTGGGACTTCTTCGGATTCACTCGTAGACCAAGGCGGGTCAGGAGTGACAACGTCATGTGGACGTCGTGGTAAAGTCTCTGTTTGCAGGACGCCACCAACAGCCAATCGTCGAGGTAGGGGAAGACGGAAGCGCCCTTCGTCCGCAGGTAGGATACCACCGGGGCCATGCACTTGGTGAAGACCCTTGGGGCAGTCGAGAGTCCGAACGGCAGCACCTTGTACTGGTAACAGGTGTCGTCGACTGCGAAGCGGAGGTACCGTCTGTGCTGCGGGCGAATGGCGATATGGAAGTATGCGTCTCGGAGATCGATGGAGGCGAACCAGTCCCCTCGATGTAAGAAGGGTAGGATCGACGGTATCGTGACCATCTTGAACCTTTTGGGGCGGATGTAGTAGTTCACCCCTCTGAGGTCTAGGATCGGCCGGAGGGTACCGTCGGCTTTCGGTACCGTGAAGTACCTGGAGAAGAAGCCGGTGGTCTTGGCCTCTTGCGGGAGCCGCTCGATCGCCCCTTTCTGGAGGAGGGATTGGATCTCTTCCAGGAGGGCCGGACTCGACGGCGTGGAGTAGTAAACGCCGCGAGGAGGAATATCGAGAAACTCGATGGCGTAGCCAAGACGGACGATGGAAAGCACCCAAGAGTCCGTAGTGACATACTGCCACTCCGCTAGGTGTCGAGCGAGAGTCGGTCGGTCTCCGAGCGCTGATGGTAGGCTGAAGAGTGGGTATTGGTGGGTCCTGCCAGGCACGTCAAAACCGAGACTTTGTCTCGGAGGAGGACTTCTTCGACGAAGCCGGGCGCCGCCTAATCGTGCGTCTGGCCGATGAGCCGGAGGACGGTCTCGACTGTCCAGACTGGGCCGAACGCTGGAACGACGAGGTGGAGGATCGTCGCCAGGATGGGCGGAAGGTGGAGGCCCTGCGGGCCTGCGTGGCCGGCTGCAGCCCGATCTTTTTGGCGGTCAGCCTCGCCTTGACGAGATTGTCCAAAGCTTCGTCTGTGGACGAATTGAATAGGCCTTCACCGTCGAAGGGGAGATCTTCAATCCTCCTTCTGGTGTCCTCCTGGATGTCGGCCGGTCGGAGCCAAGCATGGCGGCGGAGGCCGACGGATCCCGCCATGACCCGGGAGGCAATTTCCACTGCGTGCCGGGAGGAGGCCATCTGGTGGCGAGCGATGGAGATGGCCTCGTTGTAGATCACGGAGGAGGCTTGGCGGATGTCCTCCGGTACCGCCTCCATCGCCGGTTGCAGGCGATCGAGCACTTTCTTCAGGTATGCCGCGAGGCAAGCCTGAGTGTTGGACAGCCTGATCTGCAAGGAGGCAGCTGAATAGAACCTCCTTGCGTAGGCGTCCAACTTCCTGCCCTCTTTGTCCGGCGGGGTGGTGTGTTGCCTGCCGGAGCCCTTCGTCTGTGCGGACTCGACGACTACAGAGTTCGGTGCAGGGTGATTAAATAGATAACCGGCGTTATCCTTCTGCACCCTGTAGAGGTGTTCTAACCGCTGCGGTATCGGCTGAGCCGAGGCCGGTCTGTCCCAGGCGGCCTTCACCAGTCTGGATACCCGGGGCAGGAGAGGCAGCGGGGCCGTGGAAGGTCGCTTCTCCTCGAAAACGGAGAAGGCTGGATCGTCATCCTCCGGCTCCGCATCGGCGATCTTAAGGCCGAGGGTAGTGGCCATGCGGAGCAGCATTGCAGAGAACTGGTGGACGTCCTCTGGAGCAGAATCTGGGATCGGGTCCCCGAATCCCAACGGAGGAGACTCCTGGGAGGCCGCCTCAGACACCTCTGACTCCGCACTCGAGTCGTACGACTCCGAGCTCGGTGAGTCCTCTCGCCGCTCGCTTTCCGGCTCCTTCGTAGTCGCCGCAGGTGTTGCCTTCCTAGGCTTCTCCGCAGCCGGGGCGGTGGTAGCAGCAGCGTCCCGCTTGGGATGGCTGACCACTGACTTCACCCTCTTGGTGGTGACCGGGGTAGTCTGGCAGGCTGACGTCGTCGTAGCCCGCTCAGTCACCACCGACTCCGTAGGGCGCGTCGCCGTTGCCGTGACCCTAGGAGGTGGCGATATCGCCCGATACCGTGGTGAAGGCTCCCTCGCCCTATGATATCGAGGGGAGGGAGAGCGGCTGAAGGAGCGGCGGTCCGACGGAGATCGGCTTCGGCGTCGACGGTACCGAGCCTCGTCCCCTCTAGGCGAGCGCGATTCGCGCTGTCGACGAGGTGACCGGGACCTCCGGAAGGTCTCCCAGCGACTCGGGCCACGATGGTACCGATCCCGGTACGATGGCGAATGCGACCGATAGGAGGCCGGGCGCTCTCTCCATTCAGATTCCCTCGCGTACCTGGCCACGTAGGACGCCGAGGTGTATCTGGAGGCAGACGAGCGAGGTTGTTCCTCTCTTGTCTCCCTCGGAGGCGGCGAGGCCACCTGACGCTCGGAAGAGCGGGACCGGGACCTGAAGGAGGTCGAACGCCGCTCCGGAGAAGCAGAGGGCTCTCTCTGCTGCAGGTCGGCCGACCTGCGACGGCTAAGAGGGCGGTGGCGCTCCTCCACCAGGGTTGGAGGGTCTGCCACAGGCGAGTCCGGGCGCTGTTGGGGAACGTCCTCGATCTCATCCTCCGAGAGGTCGACGGACTCGCCTCGCCCTTTGGAAGGCTGCTGAGTAGGAGGAGGAGTAGGAAGTCGAACGTCCCCAGCCGGGGAGCGCTTCTTTTCCTTCTTCTTCTTCTTCTTCTCCTTCTCCTTGCCCTTGCCTCCGTCCGGAGCAGGGCGCTTTTTAGCAGGCGTCTCCGTAAGGGGAGCCTCAGCCTTCCTCGCCGTCGAGGATCCTTTTGCTGACTTGGCAGCCGCCGACAGCTTCGGGATCCTCGGTAGCGCCGAGATCGGCATTTTCGCCGGTACCGAGCCCGATACCGACGAGGTGGACGGAACGGCAGCCGCCGATACCGTCGATGGCGTGGTCGTCTTCTTGTCGGCCATCTTGGAAGTGGAGGTCTCGTCTATCGCCCGCAGAGACTGTTCCCAACAATAAGATTTGAGTCTCGCGGAGCGGTTGCGGAGAGTTTGGGGAGTAAAATCCCTGCAAATTGGGCAAGTCCGGATGTTGTGGGACTCGCCCAAACAGAAGAGACACTCCTTATGGCCGTCGTTGAGGGCAACCTTGCGGCCGCAGGACACGCACTTCTTAAAGAGCGCGGACATAAGACGAAGAAACGCCAAAAACTCCGAAATCCAAAGAGACGAAAACCGAAGGGGGAGTCCGAAAGAGAGGTCAAAGACAGTCCGAAAATCCGTAAAACCGTGAAAAAACAGCAAGCCAAGCACGACGTGAGAGGAACAAACTGAAGAACCTTCCGTACGCGGCGGCGGACGAGAAAGAACTGAGGAGAGACCGTTGCTCGGCGGGAGGAGCATGCGCAGTACCGGCGTGGGGGAGGGGTTCCCGCCAAGCGAACAAGCTCTAGAAGTTTCCGAACGCTACCGCGCAGGCGCTAAAGCTCCTAGTGTATGAAGGCACAGAGACCACGAAGAAGAACTCAGAGTTACCTCAGACCACAACTTGTTTAGATTTCATATTCCATCCCATGCTGGATATTCAGGGAAGTATATGGTATGATACCACAACAGATACTAATATTCCAGATAAATACAGAGTAGAATGGCAAAAGCGAGTGTGGTTTGAAGGAGGAGGATGACTAATTTGGATTGTTCTGTTTTATCACAGATTCTATTACTTCAATTTTATATTTTATATGACAGTGGAAGGCCCGGACAAGAATTAATTTCACACCATTCTTTTCTTTCCCTGCTCATTGTTGGACAATTAATTGTTGGGAGGAGAAATATTAGGGGAAGAGATTGTTAATTTTGCTAGATATTATGCTTCACAATTTAATAAATAAAAAAAACCCAAAAAGATTTCTTCAAATAACCCAAGCATCATTCAATGTTATCAAGGAGCAATCAACAGTGATTGCTCAGTAGAAAAACAATAATAGCAACTAAAAGAATAGGAGCTAGGTAGAAAAAGTGATAGGTGAGCTGCCACCTTCCCTTCTCCCAAAACTACCCACCTATTTCAGAAGAGGGAGGAGATCAGCCCAATCTCTCAACCACTGACTGGCAACAGAGAAAATTGTGTTTTATTCTGACTGAAAACTGGGAAGAGTAAAGAAAATTTAGCTAGATAGAAACCTTATTGCTGCTGGAGATGGAGGGCGTTTACCCACATTGGCGGGGGAAGGAGATCGCCGGGGACCAGACAGTGATGGTGAAGGCGCACGCCTTCCTGTAGAAGAGGTGGACTGCTTTGCTGCCTCTGACTTCTGGGGAAAGAGCAGAGAGGTACGGGTAAACCACTGCTTTCGTAAAGGCATGCAGGGCACCAGCAGAAGGACACACACTGTCAAAGTGCTGGAGCTGTTCTGCAATATTCTCTGAAAAGCATGTTCTGATACTGAATATAGGGTTAGTGAAGCTCCTCCAGGAACTGTGCGATGCAGCCACGCTACCAGAGATTCTAGCACCAGGTGGGAACATGTAGACTTCTGGATGCTGCAGAACTACAACGCCCAGAATTCTTCAACACTGGCTAGGGTGGCTTGAACAGATGGGAACTGCAGCTCAACACCATCCAGAAGGCCATGCATTCCTCAGCTCTCTCCTAGGCAAAACACTGGGCAGGATCCAAGCAGAAGGATTTGTAAAGTGAAATTCATCTTAAATATTTGCATGGGTGCAGGTGACAGCTTTATTTTGTAAATTTAATACCAAAAACACATACTCCCTCCAAAGTTCTTTTCAAAAAGGAATCTGAACTGGTATTAGCAATTTGAGAGGCTGAGCTAACAGCACAAACAAATAAAAAAACCAACAGATGTGCCTTTAGCCTTCACAATGATCATCTACAAAGTCATCCCTCACACTGCTGCTTTACTAAAGAATGGGGAGAACTGCTGCAATTCTATCCAATGTGGCAGGGATCTTACCAGCATCAAGTGGGTTGGGGTTTTTGGCATCAATGAAAAGAAAGAAGGAATGTATATTAAATAAGAGCCACTCATCCAAACTGCAACCAACCAACCCACCTGTGCAGATTCTGGAGAAATGTTCTCTGACGATGAGGCAGCCATCTTCATTCTATCAGTGCTGCGACTACGGACAGGCACTTTGGGAACGTGGACTGGGGAACTGATGGAGCTGTTGGAAGCTGAACGAGGACAGAGGGGAGATTCTATAAAGTTAGGAATTTGACAAGACAAACAGATCACCAAGGGCATGGTGCAGAAAAAGGGAAAGATGGGGTGGTGTTGGTGGGGACGGGGGGGGGAGGAAAGAGAAAAGACAAAGAAAGAAGGAAAGAAAAGACAGTGCTTGTTAGGTACCTTATCAAAGATCACCACAGGAAGCTTACAGTGCAAGAAAGATCATGAAGACAGACACCACCATCATTAGTAGCGCACTTCACAGAAATACCACCACAAGAATGGAGAGAGTGTGAAAAGCAGCAGGTGGTAAAGCTAAAAATGAAATCTCACCTAATAAAACTACCCTCAAATATTAATATACACACTTAATGTTTAAAACTAGTTAAACGAGGATGCTTTTTTGTTCTAGGATACTGGTAAATGTGGAAGGCAATATTTGTGCAGGACTCCACAGTTGTAATTAACTGTGAATGGGAGTACCCACACTTTAAAAAAAAAAAAAGGTTCTTTCCTCTTTCTCTTGACAGATACTTCACTTTCATATGTTGTGTGATGAGCCCTGAATGCTATAAGCCTGCAGAAGTCTGTTTTCAATTTATTGCCCTTTTTAAAGTGTTTCAGAAAAACAAATTACCACATTCCAATTTCACCCATGGGAAGGATAACGATGCCTGGGAGGCCAGGGCACACAAATGCAAAGAAGCATGGTAATTAAATAAGGTAAAGCAAAGTGACCAGTAAAGAAATTCTGTTACTGTCAGGACTGATGGATGGACTACTCGTACAGCTTTGTTAAAAAAAAGAAAGAAAAAAAAAGACACGTAGCAGAATGATTTGATGAGAGAATGATGAGCAGAACGCAATCCATTAGACAAAAACAAGGAAAGATTTCCAGTTAAGAGCTTGTTAGGGCCTCAAAATTCTCTAGCACCAGGTAAGCGAGGAACATTATTTTACCTCACTGGCACATAACAAGGTTTTAGTTCTAGTATGGTTCAGCCTGGGATCTTCCTGAGTGAGTACTCCAGAAGTAACAGTTTAATCCTCAAGATGTGGACTGGATTACAGTTCGGCAATATAATACAGCAGGCCTCCAATATTAGGCTTTGTGATACTGGTGGTTAGGACTATTTAGCCCAAGGATCTGGTGACACAAGAAATCTTTAACATGCTCTGTTGATCTTTTCCCCCAGTGCTTTTCAAAGCATATTTTGGGGCAAATGGAAGCAGATCCGACAACACAGGGAAGCACCTGGTGCACCTAACTTAATGCCAGCGCAGCCCCCTATTCTGAATGTATTGGGTGGTCCCATCACATCTGCCCTGAAGAGGAAGCAGCTGCCAAGTCTGGATTTCTACCCCATGCCTGTTACCTGAGGGATCTTTGCCATCAGCCGATAAAGTGGCAGCGCTTTTACTCCTAGCTAAGGAGGCCTGGGTGGGGGCGAGCAGGCGACTGATCACGTTACTCTCCAGAGGGCTGAACTGGGAACGCCGAGCTGAATGATGAGAACAAACCAAAGAGGATTCAACATAAAGTCCAATAATGAAGGAAGCAGCGCAAC
>CAOLHI010006943.1:0-21201 GCA_948474755.1 Ctenosaura bakeri
GAGAGAGTGTGACTCATCCAAGGTCACCCGGTGGGTCTCTGTGGCCAAGCGTGGATTTGAATCTGGGTCTTCTGGAAAACTCAGATACCACACGGGATCTGTATTGCTTTGTTTTCGTTCCATGTCTTCAAGTGAAAATACTGAGTCACGGTGCCCGCATCAGACCTTAAAGGTACCACCAGATCCCGTCTGACCTTGGAGGCTAAGCAGGGTCAGGCCTGGTTAGGCCTTGGATGGGAGACCACCAATAAATATCAGGTGCTGGAGGTTCTATTCCAGAGGAACTGGCAAAACTGACTCTGAGCCTTCCTTGCCTGAGCAAACCCTGTGAAATTCACCGGGTTGCCATAAGTCGACATGTGATTTAAAGGCACGTACATATACAAAAGAGTTATTTGAAAGATTTATTCAAAGGAGCTAATTTGGTCTTCCCCTTCAGCTGAGAGAGGGAGGCTTCCTGAAGCCTCCCCACAGGTTTCCATTGGCAAGTCACACTCTCTCAGCCTCAAAGGAAGGCAACGGTAGCAACCCCCTCCCCAAAGAAATCTTCCCAAGAACATCCTGTGATCGGTTTGCCTTTAGGGTCTCCATAATTTGGAAATTAGTTGAAGGCACAACAACAAAACCAAAATTGTTACACAACTGATTTTGTTTGTTCATTTGTTTTTCATCCATGATTGCTATAAAAACAGACACTGGCACAGAAAAATCCAACTCACACTGTTCTCCAACCTCTCCAAAATGAATTATGGTAGACAGATATGGAGCTAAGCCAGCGGATGAGAAATTCCCTCCAGGTGGTGGTGGGGAGAGAGGGTGACCACCCCCCACCTTCCCCCCTCAGATGAACCACCTTGCCATCACCCAAACACTTGGGAAACATTCCCTTCCCAAGGACCACAACTCCCAAAATCCTCCAGCAGGTGTGCTGGGCACCATAGTCCCCAAGGGACAAAGATTCTGTTGTTCTCATCACCACTGTAGGTTATGGGAGTCATCGCCAGCCCCTCCCAATAGATGGAGAAACTTTTCCAAACTCTAGAGAAATGTTCTTTTCCCTCAGTGCCAAGAGAACTTCCAGAATCTCCCACTCCAACTCCCAGAATCCCTCGACACGCATCCTGGGAGCTGCGGTGCCCATGCTGTGGAATCTGGGAGTGGTTCTAACCACAGTTGTAGACCCTGAGAGCTGTACTTCCCCCTTCCTCAACACAGAAAAAGTAACTTTTCCAAGCTCAGTTCATGAGAAAGGAGAGGGAATAACGGATGATGGGAGACACTCTCTCTGGACCACCCTCCAAAGTCAGAATGAGGGGGGTTCTCAGAGAAATCCACCACTGAGAGACAACCGGGAAGTCACTCTTCATCATCCTCATCATCCTCATCCTCATCTCTCCTTCCAGAGGACGAGAAACTGCTTCGCCAGCCTCCCTCTGGCCCACTTTCTCGGTTGGGCCGGGATCGGCCTTTGGGGCGCTGTGGGCTGTGCTCACCCGGAGGCCATTCAGGGTGTGGCCGGCCAGCCACGAGAGACCAGAGAGTGTCGCCTCCCTGGCTTCTCCCAAGGGAGCTTGCTGGGGCTTGGATAGGTTGCACTACATTTTCCAGAATCCCCTTGGGAGGACCAAAGTACCCAAAACATCCACAGGAGCATAGTGCTATCATTCCACTTTAATTGCCCTGGTTGCATCCTACAAAAGTCTGTTTTTTGTATGTTTTAAAATACAAAAGGTATTTTATTCAACACAAACCAAAAAAAACAAAAACAAAACACACAAAACTAGCAATACAAACACTATAACAATAGTAACAATCCACATTGAAAAAATAACAAATTTACAACTAGAAAACTACATTACCACAAGTAACAACAACAACAACATTGTTGCCCCCCCTTTTCCGTACAGTGCATTGTGCTTAAATGCACCTAAGTATTAACTTCAGACTTAAAAGAAAAACAATCCGGGGGATTTTTGGATTACAAAGAGGCACTTGGATTCCACTGCCAGAGAGCTCTAGTGTCTCCTAAAAATCTCAGGATTCCATGAGATGCAGCCATGACAGTTAAAGGGGGAATTTCATGGCCATTTCCGCACTAAACTTTTTAAGGCATTGTTCCATTTTCAACATCCTAGGGGAGGGTTTGGATTTTGGGGAGGAGCCTAAAAGGCTTTTTCCTTCCTAAAGGCCCCCCCCTAAACTGAAAACCCCCGGGTTCCATAGGATTTTGGGAAAGGGGGAATGATAGCGCTATAACAGGCTAGTGTGGCAATGGCCATAGTGCTTTCTTTAACTGTGTGGTATGAAAGCATTGCTGCTGTTTGTTGTCCACGGCCCTCAAGTTGGCTTCGACTTAGGTGACCCCATGAATGAGAGACGTCCAAGTCCCCGTTTCCTCAGCCGTGCCGGACGCGCTTCCCCGTTTAGTCTCTCCGCCTCTGATGGGCCTTCCTTTTTTCCTGCTGCCTTCTATCCGGACCAGTCACGTCCTGTGGATCTCAAGGAAAGCCCCTTTCGGGAGAAACCTCTCTGAAATCTTGAGAGCTGGCATGGCGTAGTAGTTGGAGCCTGGACTAGGACTCGTGAGATCGGGGCTTGAATCCTTGCTCAGCACTGGAGACACACACACACCTGGATGTCCTTGGGAAGGCCCCCACTGGCTCAGCAGCCTCTGCAGAGCCCTTCTGGATAAATCTGTCCTAGAAAACTGCAGGTCGGGATGGCAGTTAAGTTGGAGTCAAAGTGAATGTGCACAGCAGCAAAAAAAGGACCGGAGCTGTTCTTTTAATGGCTGTCCAGGTCCACCTTAGCCAGCGCTGTGTTCCTGAGTGACTACTCTGTTTCTGTGGGTTCCTTTGAGAGGATGGAGTGTAACTAAAACCCCAGAACCCCCCGTTTGTATGCCCATTGTTTGTGCTTGACCACATGGTTGAACTCGGTGGCCTTAGAGTCCCTTCCGATTCTGTGGTTCTCTGCTGGGGCCGGGAAAAAGAGAGGGTGCTTCTTTTTCCCCATGTCAGGCCCCATTTCCTCATGGGAAACTAAAAATTTTTTTATCCAGACCCTTGGGAGGGGGATCCTTTTGGTGCTACAACTCCCAGTTTTGGGGAGATGTAGTCCAAAAAGGAAGGGGTTTCTCAGACTGTTTACCACCAATTCCGGCTGCTTGTTATTATTCTGCATATGCCCAAAGCTGCAGCTGAATTCTCAGGGGGACCTTTTTTCGCACAAGGCTTCCATTTTATTCCCATTATTCCACCCGCTATCCCCGGCTTTGAAGCCCCAGGAGAATGGAAGACCCCCCTCTGAAAAGGTGTGGCCCCCAAAGCTTGTCCCCCAAAGAAACTGAGTTAGTCTCCAGGGTCCCACAGAACTCCAGGGGGTTATGGGTGCTGAGACGCACCCTCCAAGCTTTCCATAAAGGGCCAGCACCTGTTTTTCCTTTTTGACTTGGCTGCCTAAAGATAAACAAAAGGAAACATTTGTTACAGGAACTCTGAAAGAGGAAGGAAGGAAGGAAGGAAGGAAGGAAGAGGAGAAGAAAAATTTTAAAGGGGGGGAAGGAAGAAATAAGAGAAGGAAGAAAGGAAGGGAAGTTGGGGGGGGAGGAAAAAAGGTAGAAGGAACAGAAAAAAGAGAAACGGCAAAAAAAAGGAAGGAAAAAAATGAGGAAAGGAAGGAGGAGGAAGGAGGGGAAGGGGAAAAGAGGGAAAAGGGGAAGGGAAAAAGGGAAAATCATAAGGAAGAAAGAAAAGGGAAAGGGAAAGGGAAAAAGAACAAGGAAGAAAAGACAGAAACCGGGAAATTGGGGGAAACAAGAGGAAGGAAGGAAGGAAGGAAGGAAGGAAGGAAGGAAGGAAGGAAGGAAGGAAGGAAGGGGGTAGGTAGTGTGGAAAAAAAAAAATAGGAAAGAAGAAAGAGGGAAAGGGAAGGAAGGGAGGGAGGGAGGGAGGGAGGGAGAAGAGAAAGGAAGGGGGAAAAAGGGGGGGGAAAAGGGAAGTAAAAAGGTAGGAAGGCTGGATGGGGGGGGGAAAGTTAAAAAGCCAGCAAAGAACGAGCAAGAAAGCAAAGTTAGAAAGGCAGGCCATGGCAGAAGGGAAGGGCGCGAGAGAAACTAGAAAGGGAAGAAGAAAAGCGGGGAAGGAAGAGAGGGAGGGAGGGAAGAAGAAAAAAAAAGAAAGTTTGCAAGAGTGCGAACAGGGGAAAGGACAGGCAGCAAAAGGGTGCACGGCAGAAAGGGAAGCCGGGACCCCACAGGGCCCCGCGTTTCCAAAAGTCCTGTAACCCCACTAAGATTTCTCCAAAGAGGGGGGGAGCCGAGGGGCAGCGAAAACGCCCCTGATCTCCCCCCAAGGCGGCGTGGTGGGGCAGAGGAGGGGGTCCCCGGGGCGAAGGCGAGGCAGGCAGGCGTGCTGGCTCCCAAGCCCCCGAAACCCCCGGTCTCTTTGCCAAAGCTTAGGAAGGTCCCGGGACCCCCGATGCCTTTTTCGGGGGCGGAGGCCTCCCTGAAGCCCCCAGCCCCCCAGGAACTGGGCAGGACCTTCTCCGAGGTCTAAAAAAGGGCGCAGCCCCTTGGCTTTGCCACCTGGGGGCTTCTAGGCAGTCCAACCCCCCCCCAAACTTTTCTGTCTCCAAGGAAGAAGGAAGACCTGCCTCCTGTGCTTCCCTCTGGGGGGGGTTTTGGGGGAGATGCAGTCCAAAAAAGGGACTTCCCCAAACACTAAGAAACGGGGAGCCCTTCCCTGGCCCTTGCCGGCTGGGGGCTTCTGAAAAGGAGTGCCCCCCAAAAGGAACTTTTCTGAGTCTGTGTGTGAAAGAGAGAGGGAGGGCATGGGGTTTGGGGGAAGTCATTTCCTGCCCCCTTGGCACCCCTTTTTTGGGCGTGCCCCAGGGGTTGCCAAACACAGCCGGTCCCCTTTCTGTCCCCCCCCCCCCGGGGGTTCCCTTTTTTCCCCCTGGGTTAAATGTTTAGAAGCTGAGAGGGCAGGTGGGGGACCCCCAGGGCTGCCCCAGAAGCCGGGTGGGCATGCTCCGTGCTCCCAGGGAAGCGGCGTTGGGGGCGGGGGGTTTTTGAACCCGTTTAAAGTTCCAGAAAGGTTTTTGGGGGGTCCCTTTTTGGGGGGGGGTTTGGTGGGGGGCCCCAGGAGGGAAAAAGGCATGGGGCTGAAAGCCAGCCTCTTTGGCAACCGGGGCCTCTGCACCTGCCCCCGGGGGGGGTCCTCGTGGTTCCGATTTACCACTCACAATTCAGAAAAAAGAAAACCCAGCATGGGGGGTGGTTTGAGCTTGAACTGGACTCTGGAGGGCCAGGCCTTGCATCTCCATCCAGCCAGGGGAAACCCACTGGGTGGTTTTGGGCCCAAAATACACTCTCTCTGCCTCAGTGGAAGGCTGTGGCAGGCCTTATCTCAAGAAATCTTGCCAAGGAAACGGGGGAAAGAGGGTTGCCATAGGTTAGAGTCCAGTTGAAGGCACATAACAGGGGAGTCGGCGTGGCGTTGGGCTAGGACTCTGGGAGGCTGGGGTTCGAATCCCTGCTAGTCATGGAAACCCACCGAGTGATCCTGGGAAAGTCATACTCTCAAGCCTTTTGAAAGCGGTAGCAAGCATCCCCTGAAGAAATCCTGAGAGAAAGCACAGGGGTTTAAGTGTGGGGCTGGGATTCCAAGAGACCAGAGTTCGAAGGTCGCTCAGCTGGGGAAACCCAAAAAAAAAACCACCCAAGGGCGTGACGTCACACTCCCTCAGCCTCAGAGGAAAACCAGGAGAAGGCCCCCCAAAGAAATCTTAGGAGAAACCCCCAAATTGGGTTTGCCTTAGCATCGCTGTAAGTCAGAATCAACTTAAAGGCACCCAGTAGTCAGATGACTGGGAAACCTTTCAACCTTTAGGCCTCGGAGGGGAGAAAACCCATCCATTCAAAATTTGGAAGCCCTCAGATAATGGGTCATGGCGGGAAGGGGGGGGGCCCCTTTTAAAACCGGGGGCCAAGATTTCAGCTCAGGACCCCAGGTCCTGCACCCCCTTTTTATGTGCGGTTTCTCTGATTGTCTAATGTGTTTGTCTCTCCCTGTGCCCTCCCTCTCTCCCCCGTCCCCAACCCTTTTCCCGGTGGTGGGGTGCTATTTTTGAGTGTGCCGCAAAGGATAAATTAGGCACTGCTGCTGGGAGAGGAATGTGCTCAGCTTGGGGCCAAACCCGAGTGGGGAATAACGGTGTCTTTATAAAACTATTCTGAGCAGTGAGGGCTCGGGGGGGAAAGGAGGTGAAGCTTCTGGTTGCATGGAAGGTGCAGGGCAGGCCTAGCCTCTGAGCATGTGCAGAGCGTCCACTCCTGCCCCTTACAAGCAGCCCCCCCATTTCTTGCTATACTCTCTCTTCCCCCCGCCCCATAAATCTCTTGTGATAACAAGGATGACTACCTGCTAATGAAAAGTTATTTTTTTTTTGGGCATGGGATTCTGGGAATTGTAGTCCTCTGTTACCCTTTTTTAAACCCCACCAATTTGTTTGTGATACAAGGGCTTCCTCTGAAAAGGATTCCCAAAAGCTGTCAAAATTGTCTCTTGGGGAAAAATTGTTTGCACTGCGTTAGACCTGCCAAGGGGTTTGGGGCAATAAAGGGTTTGTTCAAATAACCAAAACACAACACTAAAAAAGATGGGGAAATTAACTTGAGCACTCTCTTAAGCGAGCAAGAGGCAGGGTAACTCAGCCAGGATCTTGCAACCCGATGATACTGAGTCAGGTCCAGTCAAAATCACACCAGTTGTTCAAATCCGAAGTATTTTATTAACATAAATGTAAAAGCCCCTACAACTCCTTAACTACACCCACTACAACAAGCATGAACAGTTAAAGTTCTTACAATCACTCAACTTCACACACACTGCAAGCATACAAGGCTATACAGTTAGAAAGAGATAAAAATTTAAAAAAGAGAAAAAACAGAAAGGATCTGATGCCCTTTACGATACCAATCCAGAACCCTTCAGCGGGGAGAAAAGGACGATTTCAGCCACTCCTGTAAGGGGGGGGAAAGTCCGTTGTGTTGTAAATATAACCCTTACCATCTCCATTTTTTTTGCAGCTCTGGGAGAATCTCTCACATAAAATGCATCTTTTCCTTCAAAATCCAAACAGAGCTCCAAGAGACTCCAAAAAAGGAACCCCGGGGGGACTCAAAATAAATAAATAAGGAGCTGTGTCTAGATACCTATATTGGGGACCAAGCCTTGAAGAACCCCAAAGTGTTTCCATCTCTTTATGAAGACGGATCCTTTTCTTTGTAGACCAAGAAAATGCCCCCAAAACCCTTCTTGCAGTTTCCTGCCAGATGCCAGGTCAGCATCTCTCTCCGGAGCTTCAAGCCTGCTTCCAAGTGTCCCATTCCAGGCATCGTTTACTTTCTCAGGGGAAAAACTGTCTTCCTGATCACGGCAGAAACTCCTTCCAAGTGGCCTGTGAGCCATGTGTCAGATACCCCCCGGGTTAAAAAAGAAAACAAGACTTCCGCCCACGTGTCCTTCCGGTATCTCTCTCCAGGGCTCACTATATTTTTATATAAAATAATTAGGTTCTCAGGTCTTTGGGTGTCAAGGGTGGATAACAAATCCCCCCCAGAAAAATTACGATGAACAAGGTGTGAAATCGTTCATTTTTTCCCAATTTAAAAAAAAAATAATTTTAGAGCCGATTAAGTAAAAAAAAAAATTAATGTTAAGAGAAAGGATTTCTCATCAAAACTGCAAAAGCAATGACATTGAGAGTATAGCAACTTCACTTAAAACAGAAAAGGAAAAAGGCCCCAATTTCACTTTTAAAATAATTTCTGGGGGACACTAAAAAATACAATATATTACCTCAGCAATAAAAGGATATTGTTAGCACAGAGTTTTTTTTTAGGAAAAGAACTACTACTATGATTCTTAATGATTACACATAATGGATGTATGAAACTAAGCAACAAAAATAGCATATCTCTGAATGCAAACTCCACATTAAGCACATTACACAAGTGCACTAGTATACAAATGAAATCAAAAATTGATTAGCAGTATTCTCCAACAATTGGACATAAAATTGTATACCAAAATCTTCTTTCCTCTATCTAACATACATTTCTATTCTATGGTATGATGTTTTCTTTAATAATGATAGCTGTAGACAGGAGGAAATAACAAAACACATCATCCCCCCCCCAATACAAAAAGGGCTGGGGTTGTGTTCAAATTCACAGTACTAACATAGCAATATGCCAACAATTCAGAAAAATAACAATGATCGCTGAACATTAATACAATTCACAGTACAAACATAATAATATGCAAAAATTTTTTAAAAAAAAACAATGATCAGTTGAAAATCAAAACAAATAGGCAGCTTAACAGATCTATGAGCTCTGAGTTCAAATCCTACCACATTTCTACAAATCTTCTAAAGTCACACTAAAAATACCTGAAAAGGAAAGAAAAGAAAAGCAGGAAGCAAAACATCACACATACATTATGCTCACGCGCTGAGTTTGTAACTGAAGCAGGAATTATTAGACGTATACATCATATAACAACAATTACAAAGAAATGCATCAGCAATCAAGGAAAATGAGGTAGCAATCCAGAACTTGAATGAAGGCAAGAGTTCAATTGAATGGCAGCATTACAAAGTTAGATAAACAGTTCATAGGCAAAAGTTCCTGGAAAATTAAAAGAAATTGAAGTAAAAATACATGCAAAATAGTGTTGTTGTTGTTGTGTCGTTGTTTTTCAGATTTGTTTAGATGGACTGAGGAATTAACCCTCTTCAAGTGTCAAAAAGTCTGTGTGGTGGATTAAAAAAAAATCTTCTGTAATAAAAGCAGGGGGGGGAAAATCCAATTGATGAAATGTACTGCATAGCCCATCAGGCTTTTAGTGCACAGAGTTCAATGTCTTTGAGTACAAGGTATATCTTAAATTTTGAGGGAAAAAATCTATTTAGGACGGTGGCTCAAAACCCCCCCCCCCTATCAAAGTGTAATCAAGATGCTTTAGGATACAAAAAGAGCTGCTCTGGTTCAATAGCACATGTCTGGAACAGCTGGAACTGCCATCAGAAATTTAATAGATCAGGATACCTTGAATTGAATAGATCAGGATACCTGCATCCAAAATAAAACCCCGGGGGAAAAGGTTAAAGGGGAAAAAAAACCCACCCAGCCAGTCTGGGGGGCGTCTTGCCATGCATCAGAGTTGGTGGCCCCAAACAAGCTCTCGGTATGTCTCTGGGAAGGAACAAAAGGAAAAAAACAAAAGCATCAATGTGGGGGGGAAAGGGAAATGCTGCAGAGAGAAAAACCAAACCTAAACCCAAGAGTGGGTTCTGCGCATTACTACACCATCCCTGCAGTGTAGAAATTTAAAATTCCCAAAATTAAAATCACATAAAAGAAAAATATTATCTTGCCGTGGTTAGCCAAAAAGGGGCGTTGCATGCTGAAACAAAAGTCTTAATTGTCTGGCAGTTTTCAAGTCAAAAGCAATTTTGTATTTTGGATGAAGTTTAAAAAAAAGGTTTGACTCAAGACCCCCACCTTTCCAAACCAAAAGATTTTTTAAAAAATGAAAGGGGTGCTGAAGAGTCATTGCCTGGCCTCATAGTTATGCAAATACTCAAAGACAAAGAGACTGCAGCACCAGGAGACAGCTTTCCAAAAAAAAAAATTTTTTCCTGAGCTCAGACTTTCAGTAAGCATTTTAAAAACATTTCTTTTTGCATTTTCTTATTCTTGAGTCCTAGAGAAATGTTTGAAAATGCAAAATAAAAAAAAAAAAACATACCATATTACGTTGCTTACACAAAGCAAACCAAAACTGTGTATTATTCACGGGGCCCCCCCCAAAAAAAATTTAATTCCCCCCTGAGAAATGAGAACCGGCTGTTCTCTTCACACAATTGCTGCAATTTCCATCCTTTGTTCTCCTTGGAAAGAGGAAAAAGAGAGAAAAGGCTCTCTTGGCTAATTAAATCATGTGAGGTCTGCGGAGGTCTAGGAGTTTAGGGACAGCAACTTGGAGGACTAGAGTCTTGGACAGTTTCCCCTTTTTCCCGTAAGCTTTGTGTTTCAGCAGAAAAATGCACAGGGAGGAATTGCTGCCCCCAAAGTTTCCAAATTTTTTTCTCCCCCCCTAATCATGGCTTCAACCCAATGTATTCCCAAAAATTCCCACTTTCTTCTAAATTGAAGCTTTTTAAAAACAATGTTGAGCCAAATGGAAAGTTTCCGCCTGTCTCTCAAGGACGATATGACTGAACATACCCCCAAAAAAGAGAGCTATTGGTAAGAAGATAGGAAATATCTTTCTTTTCTATAAAGTAAACACTTAGATTAGATTAGATTGACGGATGGGTTCATCCTGACTTCCTCACGCATTCCCCTGCAGGTCTCAAACATAATCTTTTGGTACAATGTACTGATTTGTATGCTTCTTCAGGAATAGTGGCCAGTAAATAAATCCTGTGAAGAATTGCCTATAGGCATGTGAATGAGAGAGAGAAAAGGGATAATTAACTACAGTTTGCTTCTAACCCACAAAGGTTTTAAAAGGTGGCTAAATGTTTCGACTGCAAAGTCTGAAGCTAAATAAGATTGGAAGAAGGAAATCTCCCCGGAACTACCAGTAGTTACGTACCAGTAACTCCTCTTTTCTTCATCTTTGGGACTCAATACAACTGCGGGTTTCATGGAACAGTTTGTTCATCTTTGGTTGCTTCTTTCCTTATTTTTTTTAAAAAAAAATAGTCCCATGAAGAGTTCTGTAGAACCCAAAAACTTGCATGCTTGGCTGCACACAGTTGTCCGTTATGTCTGGGTCTGCTAAGGGGATCACCTACCTGTGGCCTAAAAGGGAAAATTTTGGCTGAGGGGAGATTTGATGGTCCCAGCTGGGTTCCCTTTCTCCCAACACCACCACAATGCCGTTTCTGTCTTTTAATCCGGCACGAAACTCCTCCCACTGCGCCCGACAAAGCAACCGCCGGGAAAACCTCAAGAAGTATCTGTTCCGGGCAGTGTCAGAACTCCCGGTCCTTCTTGAAGAACTGAGGGAGCCATCACACGCATGCAAGACCCTGGCAGTCCAAGGTAGATCAACGTTTTGGGGACAGCAGGGGTGGCATTTGGTGTCCACACTGGGCTTTAGTCTGAACTACAAGGGAATTGCCAGATTAAATTAACAAATTAAAAGATGACAGATTAAAAACAATTCAGAAACCGTGAACTTGTGTGGATCTATGAAAACCAGTTCTTCCCCCCAAGGTTTTTGTTCTGTTTCCCCTTTAAAAGAAAAACAGCAATGCTGGCACCTATCAAGCTTCTAAAGGGAGGGTATGCCATAATCATTCCACCTCGAATAGATCCATTAAAGTTCAAAATAAAACCCAGAGTGGGTCCTTTTTCCCAAAGGAGAAATTAAAGGTTTCCCCGGAGGATTATCTTTGATAACAAGGACTATCCTTCTCTGTTTGGGGTCTTGGAAAGTCATTTCTAGTCCCAGAAGATAGTCCTGGACTGGATGATGAACAACCTGGCAACTTCTCACAGCCTTAAAGCCAATCAGATGTGGCTGCATTATGTCATCGGGGGGAAAGGGGAAGTTTAAATTTAGAATGAGCGCAAGGGTTCCTGGAGTTGTCTCATTCACTGGGCGATCCCCGCCCTAGGGAATCCCCATGGGTCAAAGGGCCATGACTTTTTGTGCTATGCAGCCAGTCCAATTTGTCTGTAGGACGACAGTGCTGAGAATGTATGGTCTTAATTAATTAAGAGAGAGATGAAGCAGGGGGCCATGGTGACATTTTGGTGTCAATAAAATAAAATAAGAGACACCGTCTGATGCTTTCCAAATCATTTTCAAAAAGAAACGTGTATTTTCTCAGTCTTAGATTTTGGATACTTTGGATGAACGTTTTGTGAGCCTGTCTAGTATAAGGGAGTTCCACATGTAAACACCCCTATGGAATTTGGCAATTTTTTATTCAGTTTGTTTGTTTGTTCCGTTTCTGTTTGACAGAGTATCTGACGAAAAAATTACCTCTTCTGACCCAGGCAAGACCTGCCTCATGAGAGCCTTGTTAAACATCAACCAGAAAACGAAGGAAATCGTGAATATGCTCCTCGCATTTCCAAAAAGAATCTGATCTTAGAAAGACTTATTAATGCAGCCTACACTGAGGAGGCATACAGAGAAGATGAAGGGTCCCGCCTCAGACACGGAGAGTGGCAGGGAATTGGCCGTGTCATTAAAAATTCCAAAAAGTATCCTTTTTAAATTCATCATAAAAGAGTGAAGAGGATTTTGGGTTGTCCTCTCAATCTGACATGGTGGGGTTTAAATTAAATACGGTCATCCCTCCACATCCACTAAGGTTAGGGGGGATAGGATCCCCTTGAAAGTGGGAAAACTGTGAATAAAATCTAGGCCCTCCCAAACCATATTTCACACACACACACAGAAGTATGACCACAATATTCAGCCCACCATGGATTCCTTTGAGGCCTCAGGGTTCCTTCCCCAAGGGGAAGTGGGGGGCTGGTGGGGGGTTTTCTGCTCCCGGGCTCTCCTCAAACCTTTTACCCGCTTTATGTTAACAGCTCGGAAAACCTTCCTCGCTTAGCAGTTTGCTTAGTTTTCTGCTATTTCTTCATTCTTTGCTGTTTTCCCACTAAAATGTCTGTAACAACTCTTCCTCCTCTTCCATGTCATCGTAATTTAAATTGCGTGTGTCTTGCGGTCGCAAGGTCTCCTTTTTGTCAGCCACTCCGAGTGCCTGTTCTGCCTCGGAGAGACCCCCTAACGTTCGGGTATGTTTTCTCTGCAAGGACTTCACCTCTCAAACCTTGAGAAACAGAGCCTCCCAGTTGAAGTCTCATGGTTGGGAGCAAGCCCTCCGGGATCCTGGACTTAATCATGAAGGAGAATAAATTGCACTGAAGTTGCAAGAATGAGTCAAGAAAGAGATTGCAAAAGTTACGGCCACAGTGCGTGACAAGTGCTTAGTGAAGACGGGAGAAAGCACTGAATTTGTGGGTGGACGACATGAACAGGAAGTGTGTTCCAATCGATGGGAGTGTGTTGCGCCAGAAGGCAACAAGCCTGTACAAGGACTTTAGCAAGGGATCCCCTGAAACAAGTGACAAGAAAGCATTTATTGCAAAGCAGAGACTGGTTGCACAGGTTCCGGCACAGGTATGGACTAAAAAACCAAAAAACTTACAGGGAAAGCTTCACCTGCCAATGCTGAGGCTGCTGCAACATTTCCAACAGCATTTATGCAGGTGACTGATGAGAAAAGATCCCCTCCAAAGCAAGTTTCCAATTGTGATGAAACAGGGCTGTTCCGGAAGGAGGTGCCTGTCAGAACCGACATCCACAGAACTGCCAAGCAGGCACCGGGACACAAAGTGTGGAAGGACAGATTGGACACTGTGCGCCAACGCTGGAGCGGGTCATAGGATAAGGGTCGTACAAGTCAAAGAACTAATGAACTAACTAATGAGCTAACTAATGAACAAATGCATTGTGCCATTGTATACAGCTGAACGTGTATTTGTTTTGCGTTATTTTTCACACTACCCACCCTGAGTCCCATTATTATCAGGAGAAAGACAAGATATAAATGAAAGAAATAGTAATATTTTACTAGATCTGTTTTTGAAGCAGAGGTTGGAATCCCACTTCTCAAATTCCCTTTAGCAATGGATTCCTGAACAGGTAGAAGGTTGGACTAGATGGCCCCCCCTTGGGTACCTTCCAACTTTACAATTCTGCATTGTGAACTTGTATGCCTTTCACCAAAACCTTAATTTTTACAGGGCAGTCAAAAAGTTGGACTTCTTAGAAGCGTCAAGCCCAGTATCCACTTCCAAGTCCTGGAGAGGAAAACTATAGGTAAGTACATGGGAGATCCAGGACAAAAGGGCTTCTCAGAGAACAAAGGATTTTTGCCTAAACAAAAACTTATCTGCACCGTATCTATTTCCAGAAGGACCTACCACTTAAAAAATTTTACTGATTCAACGACAGCAGTCAAAGTGGAGAATCAAACACAGGGGAGACACTAAAAGTGAAAATCATATAAGGTGAGACACATCAGAGCTATCAGCTCTGTGTGTAGGATTTTAAGGGTGCAAAAATTCTGGGGTTTGACTCTTAAACAAGCTGGCTGTGCCTCCAGTAGCAAAACAGGAGAGCATCGCCTTCACCTGCCTCTTGAATCCTTGGCGCGTCCAGGGGGAGCTGGGAAAGCTGGAGAGCCCTTGCCCACTAACTAGTGCCGTGTCGAGAATAGGTGGGCCAGTGGGGAAAGTAACTGTGGAACAGCCTATGGAGAACCACACATGGTCTACCCTTTGTGTGGACCCTACCGAACCTGCTGGACCAGCAGCCTAACTTGGGATTAAGCATCATCCTCTTGTGTCCCTGTTTCACCTTCTGCCTTTTTTGCCCCAGCTGCCAAAAACGGAAGGGGGGGGGATCAGCCTGTTCCCAGCATCCTCTGCAATAATCTTACTCCTCCTCCCTTTGTGGTTATGATACAGCTCTAATGCACTTTTCTCCTTCCTTTTACTTTCCCCGTTGCTCACTTGCAGACATTTTCTGAACGATCAAAGGACGGTTCTTTCGGAAAAGAGCCACCGAAGGAGTCGTTTTGGGTGGAATCCCTCCACGTTTTGAAACAGCCAACGCCGAGCAGCGTTCCTTTCTATCATCCAGGACAGCAACTTTTCAACGTGGAAGATGTTATCAACCAAGCTGTTGCAGACGGAAAAAGGAAGGTCAAATCATCCGTGGGGGAAGAGCATTTGAGAATAATGAGTACTTGGGTAAAAATACATTACTATATTCCAAAAGGTTTTAAGAAAATATGTACTAAAGTGTTAAGGTTACTTAATAGAATATCCAGTACATAAGGACTTGGACTGAAGCTTCTTAAAAGACACATGTTGTGGACGTAAACCCACCCAGGCCTAAGAAATGTCATTGCATTTCGTCTTCCTTGTTCTCGTGGAATGTTCCCAAGTAAAACTTCTGCATGAAGTATTTTGACAGTTGACAAAATAAAAATAAAGAAGGGGTTTCAAAATGGCAGTACCACCACCAGTCCCTCCCCAACCAAACATGTAGGTTCCCTTCAACCTTCTGTTCTTGCTCCGAAGACAATTCGGAGGATTCTGGAAAGCAGAAAGAAAGGCTGCGTAAGCGCTGACTCTGTGTGGGATGTGGCCACAAAGGCCGTTGGGGATTCCGCTTCATTTCCTTCAGCTCTCTGGCAAACAAGAGGAGATCTGCTTGCTTCTTCCACCATTTGCTTTGGGCCAGCTTTCCCCAAAACCTGCTGGCCACACCGCCACATTTAGCAAGAAAGAGCAAAAGAAAATGCTCCTAAACTATGCAATAAACCACTTTTTTTCTCCTTCTTCCCAAGGGCCAGGCAGAAACTTTGCCATTCCAGGAAAAAAAAATGGGATACGAGTTCAGTAAAGCAAGCAGCTTATTTCGTGAAGGTCTCTGGCAAGCAAGGTGAGATCCGTGTGCCTTCCACCATTTGCTTTTGGCCAGCTTTCCCTAAAACAGGGCTATCTCCTGGCCACAGGGCCACACTTAGCAAAAAGTAGCAAGACAAAAATAAATAAATAAATGAACCCAACGTATCCCCCCCCCCAAAAAAAAATCACTTTTTTTCTCTTTCTTCCTAAGAGTCAGGCAGAAACCTTCCCATTCCAGGGAAAACTATGGGGTATGAACTCAGTAAACAAGCAGCTATTTCTTGAAGCTCCCTGGCAAACAAGTGGAAATCTGTGTGCTTCCCATCCTCTGTGTTTGGCCAGCTTTCCCCAAAACAGGTCTATCTACACGTCAGTTAGCAAAATAAATAAATAAATGAACAAACATATACATCGCCAGTAAGGAAAAAACAACAACAACTCTGTGCAATGCATCCCCCACACTCAAACCCCTTGCTAAACAACAGGTAGAAATCCTGCCACTCCAGAAGGAAAGCTGGCATATAATGTCAAGCTTAAAGGATCATAAATAGATTAAAAGAATTTTTTTTCATTATTTTTATTAAAATAAAATAAATAAATTGAATAGATTTACAGGCTTGTTTACAAAATTCAGAATTTTCATACACACATACATACATCTTAAATTTGTTCTAACTTAAGAAGCTCTACTCTTAACTTTTTGGCCTCCCTTGCCAGACACCAGGTCTTATATCTTCCCGCTAATGTTAAACAAATGAAATTCCCTTATATTCAACCTTTTCTCTGTTGAGTACACCTTTTCTTGCACTTTCTTGGCTTCCAAAAAGAACATATTTAATCATCAAATGCTTCTAAAAAGAATTTTTAATTGAACACGTGGAACAAAAAACAGGCGAGGCTCCGAAATGGCTGCCCCACACTAAACCCCCTTCCAGCTGCACAGAAATAACAACTGGTAAGAAGAGCAACAACAGCATCTCAACGGCTCTTTTTCAGGATGCTTCTTCAATCTATTGCCACTGTTTCTTGTAGCATTTTCTTAACCTTCAGTTTAAAAAAACAAACAAACCCAGGTCCCCTAAAACTCCACTACCCATGCATAGACCTAGCTGCTGCTGGAACTCAGTCTGAGAAACCACAAAGCAAAAAGAATAAACTATAAATCCCCCACTCCTTTCAGCATTTATGCAGGTGACTGATGAGAAAAGATCCCCTCCAAAGCAAGTTTTCAATTGTGATGAAACAGGGCTGTTCCGGAAGGAGGTGCCTGTCAGAACCGACATCCACAGAACTGCCAAGCAGGCACCGGGACACAAAGTGTGGAAGGACAGATTGGACACTATGTGCCAACGCTGGAGCGGGTCATAGCATAAGGCTCGTACAAATCAAAGAACTAATGAACTAACTAGTGAACTAACTAATGAACAAATGGAACACACATAGGAGGAAGAAAGGATGTGTAAATTTCGCATTGTGCCATTGTATACACCTGATCTTTTTTATCTTCTTTAATAAACGAAGGGAAGGAATGTTTTGCGTTGTTTTTCACACTACCCACCCTGAGTCCCATTATTATCAGGAGAAAGACAGGATATAAATGAAAGAAATAGTAATATTTTACTAGATCTGTTTTTGAAGCAGAGGTTGGAATCCCACTTCTCAAATTCCCTTTAGCAATGGATTCCTGAACAGGTAGAAGGTTGGACTCGATCCCCCCCCCTTGGGTACCTTCCAACTTTCCAACTTTTCTGCGTTGTGAACTTGTATGTCTTTCAGCAAAGTCTTAATTTTTACGGGGCAGTCAAAAAGTTGGACTTCTTAGAAGCATCCAGCCCAGTATCCACTCCCAAGTCCTGGAGAAGAAAACTATAGGTAAGTACATGGGAGATCCTGGAACCTGCAGCTCTCTTGTCCTCCAGGACAAAAGGGCTTCTCAGAGAACAAAGGATTTTTGCCTTAGCAAAAACGCGTCTGCACCGTATCTATTTCCAGAAGGACCTACCACTTAAAAAAATGTACTGATTCAACGACAGCAGTCAAAGTGGAGAATCAAACACAAGGGAGACACTAAACGTGAAAATCATATAAGGTGAGACACATCAGAGCTATCAGCTCTGTGTGTAGGATTTTAAGGGTGCAAAAAGTCTGGGGTTTGACTCTTAAACAAGCTGGCTGTGCCTCCAGTAGCAAAACAGGAGAGCATCGCCTTCACCTGCCTCTTGAATCCTTGGCACGTCCAGGGAGAGCCTGGAAAGCCCCTGGCCCAAAACACTGGAGAGCCATTGCCCACTAGTGTAGTGTAGTGTCGGGAATAGGGGGGCCAGTGGTTATAAATGATACAATGGAGATCTTCTATTTTGTTTTATTTTGTGTCCTAAAATAAGGTTATAAGAAATAAAGGGTTAGAGTTTTATGTCCTACGTTATGAAGGAAGAGGAAGGTGTGCTTAAGAAAGTCAGTGTGTATTATAGAATAAAAAGTTAGTAAAATTTGTTCTTGTTTCTGTTACTACTGGAACATCTAGAAATATTAGCTAAGGTAGTAAAACTGCAGTATTGTAAAACATAAGTTACTATAAATAATATTTAAAAGATTTACAGTTGATAATATATATATAATGATCACTAAATGTTACGTAGATATTATGTTATTAGCAATACTAAACTGACCTTTTAAATGTAAGTAGATTTCTTTTTATTATGCTATGTTTTGTGAAATTAGAAGGTATTGACAGATAAGGAAGCATGTTAAATTAAGTTTCAGCAAAGGGGGGGGAGGGTGCAAAGGGGGAGGGTAGGCGGAATTGGGATTGTATGGTTGGTTCGTTATGTATGTTCGTTATGTATGTATTGTTTAAGATAGTGTTTAGATTGTTTAGGTAGTTCTGTTTGGTGGGAGTTTTGGTATGTGTTTTGCTTGTGTGTATGCATTAGTATTAATAAAAGTTGTTTTAACAAAAAAATAAATAAATGCACGGAATGTGGAAAGTTGACTTCTCTCAGAGTCAACATTTATATTCCCATCAAACAACCCACACGGGGGAGAAATCATAAATGTACAGAAATATGAAATATGCTTCTGTTATGACAGAATATTGGCTAAATACGAATTAACTCCCTCAGGGTAATTCACTGATTGTATTATATGTAACGTTTTCCTGTTAGAGATTTAAAAGCATAATTTCCATGGAGAAGGACACCCCCCAAGCTAAATATAGGGGAAATGGGAGACACTTAATTTTCTTCACCCAGGTCTTCCCCCAAACCCCTCCTCCTTCTCCCATGTGCCTCTTTCTCTGGCTTCTTTCAGGTGCCAAATTCCCCATTTCCTTTCCTTTTTTTTTTTTTTGGCCGTGTAATGCTGTAAGTCGTTATGAAGAGCTGAGTGTGACTGGAGTGGGCTATAAAATCCTTCCCTGGGTGATCCCGAAAAAGAGTCACTCTGTTGCCCTCCGCCTTTTCAATTCATTTAGAGCACACTGTGCATGTTCAGAGGACTGTTTTCCTAAGAAGTGTCGAGCACCAGCCCTGTCAGCTTCCACCATTTGCTTTGGGCCAGCTTTCCCCAAAACCTGCTGGCCACACGGCCACATTTAGCAAGAAGGAGCAAAAGAAAATGCACTGTGTAATAAACCCCTTTTCTCTCCTTCTTCCCAGGGACCAGGCAGAAGCTTTGCCGTTCCGGGGGGAAAAGAGAGATACGAGTTCAACAAAGCAAGCAGCTTATTTCCTGAGGGCCTCTGGCAAGCAAGATGAGATCTGTGTGCCTTCCACCATTTGCTTTTGGCCAGCCTTCCCCAAAACAGGTCTATCTCCACGCCAGTTAGCAAAATAAACAAACAAAGGGACAAACATATCCATTGCCAGGAAGGAAAAAGAATATACGCTATGCAATGCGTCCCCCACACCCAGACCCCTTGCTAAACATCTTAGATTTGTTCTAACTTAAGATGTTCTACACTTAACTCATCGCCCTCCCTTGCCAGACACCTGGTCTTACGTCTTCCTGCTCATGTTAAACCAATGAAATCCCCTTAGATTCAACCTTTTCTCTGTTGAGTACACCTTTTCTTGCACTTTCTTTGCTTCCAAAAAGAACATGAAATGCTTCTAAAAAGAATTTTTAACTGAACACGTGGAACCAAAAACAGGCGAGGCTCTAAAATGGCTGCCCCACACTAAGCCCCCTTCCAGCTGCACAAAAATAACAACTGGTAAGAGCAACGACAGCATCTCAAAGGCTCTTTTTCAGGATGCTTATTCAAATCTATTGCCGCTGTTTCTCGTAGCATTTTCTTAGCCTTCAGGTTTTTGGTTTTTTTTAAACCCAGGTCCCCTAAAACTCCACTACCCATGCATAGGCCTGGCTGCTGCTGCTGCTGGAACTCAGTCTGGAAAATCACAAAGCAAAAAGAACAAACTATAAATCCCCAGCCCGCAGATCCCCCCCCTTGCAAGGCCAGTCTGCAAATGCAAGCAGCGTGGCTGCAGCAGGGAAGAAAAGAGCAGCGGGCGGGACCAACCCGAGAACAAAAAAGGGGGTGTCGGAAACAGGGAAAGTGTTCTTTTCAAGGGCCTCTGGTGAATATACCAACACAAAAGCACAACACTTTACATTTCCAAAGGCACAGCTGTGTCACAGACTTTTCAAGCTGCAAGGCCCTCTCCTTTCATATGGGCAAAACCGCCACCCCCCTCCCCGGCTGCCTCCGCTTGGAACATCCCAAGTCCCAGGACTGTTGGCAAGGCTCAGGGGCAGGCTTGGCTACAGGGTTTCCCGGGACTTTGGGAGGCGCTGCTTGGAGAAAGTAACCCCTTCCTCCCCGGAAGACACCCAACCAGTCTTGCTTGTGGCCTTCGGCTGCCTTCAGTTCTCTCCAGAAAACACGTCCAGGGGGGCAACTGTGGTGGGCATAAATCAACGCACAGCAACACCCAGAACCCGCCCAAGGGCAGCACTTTTCCCGGCCAACCAAAAGGGAGAGGATGCACCACGCAAGCATTCCAAGCCTTGCACGGCTTTTACTCTGTATCCTGCTTTAACTGATGTTTTGCTCTTTTAGCTGGTTGTGCATTTTTAACTGGCGTTTGTGTGTTCCACGGTGCGATCTGTTTTTCTTTGTTGCTGTATGTTAAACTGTTATTCCCTGCCTTTATCCATGGGAGAAGCAGGTGAAAAATAAAGATGATTGCTGCTGGGATCCACCTGGCTTCCTCGGGGAAAGATGCAAAGGCTGGCCGGCTGCCTTTTCTGCCTTTTCCTTGGCCCATGAAGTCATGGCCCTTTGGCGGATTTAGGGACGTCCAGGTGTGGTTCAAGCATCGGGGAGGACGGGGTGGCAAACCTCCAGACGGTTCTTGCAAAGAAAACCACATGACGGGTTTCTCTTCAGGGTGCCAGAAATAGGAAGGGACTTGGAGGCACACAACGGTCCCAAGACCTTGGCCAGCCAGCTCCTCCTGAAACGGCAAACCCCAGGGTCCCAGGGAAGGCTGAAAGTGGAATCATCGCGCTATAAGAGGCTAGTGTGGAAACAGCCAGACTTCTCTTGGAAAGTTTTGCAGCAGTACAGAGCTAGAGACCCATGGTTTTAGGAAAATTGTTTATTGTCTCAGTGGGATCATTCCCCAAAGACTGAGCCCCGACGCTTTACATTCACAGCAATTCATACATTC
>CAOLHI010006944.1:0-16860 GCA_948474755.1 Ctenosaura bakeri
AAGATTGGTTGGACCTTATTTCTATTTGGTAAAAAGCCTCTTGTGGCAAGATCCAAAGTGATGTCTTTGAACATAATCTCGACTTGTATTTAGCCCGTAATTTCAATAAGGTCTGTCTTATTACAATGATTATTAAATGCCACATTAAACGTAACTTTATCATACCATAAAAATGAGCCATCCAAATCTCAAGTCATGTCCTAAATTAAAAAGTGTATTATTTGTTAATATTATCCATTTTTAATCCAAGTCATACACACAACTGCAAAATAAACTTTAAGATTAGGTAGTCCATCCTTTCAAATATTTAAACATGGTCATCATGTCCCCACTTGACCGTCTCTTTAACCTTCTCTTCTGCAGACTAGCATAAGAAGTAACTGCAAAAGAGACCAACTAGAAGACTTATAGTTCAATTTTAAATGTGTTTTAATGGGGCGGGGGAGAATACACACACACACACACACACACGATCATCACAGACACGAGCAATCACACAAGGCTACCTGAAAAAAAAGGGAAGAAAATGGATAGCAGAGGCAGAGGGGACTGAGTTATAATTACTATCCAGAGATGCAGAGAAGATGGCTTGAGCTTTCATCCAAGGACAGCACAGATCTTAAAGTATAGTGACAAAGTGGATCCCTGAAATCGAAGTGCTGTGTGGAGGTACCCAAAATTGGGGTCTCATACCTAAAAACCTGCCCTTAATGACTCTCTGCCTGTGTAAACAATGAAGTTTTGTAGGGTTGACAAAAGGTGGCTGGAGTGGGTTGATGGTTTTAATGTATAAAGGAAACATGTTGATTATTTTAGCATGTAGATGATAAAGAAGATTGAGGGCTGTGTGATCAGGGACCAAAAAGAAGTCACAGGTGTGAGGCCAGAACAATTACTAATTTGGTGGGAATCTTCCTATTTTTTTTTTTGTGAGCCAGCACTATCAAAACTGGCAAGGCTCCTTGTGTTTTGGAGTTTGCAACAGATATTCCTGGTATGTCGGTGCCAGAGAGTTAATAGCTGGTTTTAAGGCTTTGATGACTGTCTGTGTTTGGGACAGGGTAAGATGTTTCCATAGGAACTACACACAGCAGGGGTCTCGCTGTACTTCCAAGCCAGACCCCTGTTCTTGTTAAGAGGATTATCTTTACAATCTGACATGGTGGGGTCATCTTTTGGCTGTTTTTCAGTGAGGGTCCCTTCTTCCACATGGCTTCCACTCATAGTGAATATAATTAATGTTTTATGTCAATTAAACATATCTGCCTATATATATATAGGCTCAATTGGATATGGTTTAATTGCATACATAAATATATATAGAGAGAGAGAGAAAAAGAGAGGCAATTAAACCATATAAAATTGACCCTGCACAGGCCAGTTAACATGCTTTTCATGTAATTTATTCTGAAGTTTTTCTAGGAAGGCTGCTGTCCAAACTCTGTTGAGCTGTTTTCTTTGGTAGAAGACTTCACAAGGTTTATTGCAATCTCCTTTGTTCCTACAGCAAGACTGTTATTTCTTTGTTGGACAGGTCTTCATGGGAGCCTGCAAAAACTCAGCAGGAAGCATTTCCCTGTTGTTGGAGAGATTGGTTTGTTAACTGAGATAAGCCAGACACAACCCTCTTCCTCCAGAAGGTCTGAAAGGGAGGACAGTTCTTCAGGGGACAATCTTGTACGGTGCTAACTAGGTCATTTTGGTCAGATATGAAGAATGCACAAAAACGTTACTTTAGGGCACTAAAATTTTCTGTCCTCCTCATGCTTTCACTTCGGGGCCATAATCCACCTAAAAACAGGGGTTACTGAATCTGTGCCTAATATCTTCACACAAACCTGGCAAAAGCTGGCATTCTGATTTGGGATTTCACTTGAGACTGGGTGCCATCTTTTCCCCACCAGAAAACTCTTATTACTGGCACAAACCAAGCCTTTCATGGCCCATGAAGATGAACCGAGCAGAATGCCAACTGTGCAAGGCATTCTCTGCCCTCCTTGGCTCCTCCTTGCCTGTCAGAATTGGGGGAAAACCCCACAAAACCTTTGTCTAGGCAATCTTAAACCTGCACATTCCCAATTGTGTGAACTTTTTGTTTTCCTTGGAGAAGTTCTTATTCGCCAACGTTTCACAGATGAAAAATCATCATTTTTAGTTTTCTGTTCTGCATTATATTATCTTGTGGTCATTCACATTGCGTACCTGAAAAGAATTCTATATTCTAATGAAAACCAATAGTCACAGTTTCTCCTCTTTCTTTTTTCACATACCATAGAGCTTGGCATTTACCCATGATCGTGCCAATGGTTTACAGGAGAGGGAATCTGGCACACAAAAAAAAAATTATTCACCAAGGGCAGAATCCATCCAATGCTGGAAAAAGCAAGACTGAGCAGGCACAGAGTTTGTGAAAGTTACTATTCATCCTGGGAGTACAGGAGGATTTTGGGAAAGAGGAGCCATGCAGAAGAGCCTGAGTGAAGACCTCAGTTCTGAGGTTCTGTGCCAGCACTTCTTTATTACCTAAGGAATCGCCATGTTTCATTGTATTTCACAGCCTGTCAGTTTTCACCAGAGAAGGGAGTTTTAGACAGTATTTGCTTGTAGTTCTTAGCACGTACAGATCTCCGCCAGTGTTCCAACGATTCCCTTACAAATGACCTTTACTACATTTACCTAAGGGAATCAAGGTATTGGGTGTTATAAGTACAAAACAGAACCGGTAAACTGTCTAACCAGTTACTTTAGCTTAACACAGTGTTCAGGTACACCGCTTTCTCACAGACATCCAGACCTTTGACTCCCCTTAGCGCAAAGGTATAATTCCCCAATTCAGGATTCTGCTTTCTGACCCACTCAGCAGTGGTTTGGTTTCTTCTCTGCCTCTCACTAGGCCGCTGAGAAGACAACCCTCTTATTTCACAAATCTCTCCCTTTTCATCTCTTCCACAAAGGAATCCCTAATCCGAGACACTCCGCCCTTATTTATAGACCTTCTCCTATCATAGAATCATAGAAATCTAGAGTTGGAAGAGACCCCGGGGCCATCCAGTCCAACTCCCTGCCATGCAGGAACACCCTCAAAGCAATCCCGACAGATGGCCATCCAGCCTCTGCTTAAAAACCTCCAAGGAAGGAGACTCCACTACACTCCGAGGCAGCCTATTCCACTGCCGGACAGCCCTGACTGTCAGGAAGTTCTTCCTGAGGTTCAGGTGGAATCTCCTTTCCTGCAGCTTGAATCCATTGCTCCTTGTCCTGGTCTCTGGAGCAGCAGAAAACAAGCCCTCTTCTTCCTCTACGTGGCATCCCTTCAAATATTTAAACATGGCTATCATGTCCCCCCTTAACCTTCTCTTCTGCAGACTAAACACACCCAGCTCTCTAAGTCTATCCCCATAGGGCATGGCTTCCAGGCCTCTCACCATTTTGGTTGCCCTCCTCTGGACTTGCTCCAGCTTGACCATGTCCTTCTAGAATTGGGGTGCCCAGAACAGGACACAGTATTCAAGATGAGGTCTAACCAAAGCAGAATAGAGTGCTACCAGTACCTCCCTCGATCTAGACACCATACTCCTATTGATGCAGCCGAGAATTGCATTGGCTTTCTTAGCTGCCGCATCACACTGCTGACTCATGTTCAGCTTGTGGTCTATGAAGACTCCTAGATCCCTTTGACATGTACTGCTATCCAGCCACGTGTCCCCCATCCTATATTTCTGTATTTCATTTTTTTTTTTAACTTCCTGAGAGACTGTCCCACCATGTTCCAACTGCCATTCCTCTGGCTTCTGAGGCAAAGAAGAGCAGCCATGCCTAGCTCCATGGTCTCGGCCCAGTAACTGGTAAGAGGCCTTCCTCCAATTCGAACTGCCATTGCTCTGGCTTCTGAGGCAAAGAAGAGTAGCCTTGCCTAGCTCCATGGTCTCTCGGCCTAGTGACTGGTGAGAGGCATTCCTCCCATTCCAACTGCCATTGCTCTGGCTTCTCAGGCAAAGAAGAGCAGCCATGCTTAGCTCCATGGTCTCTCGTCCCAGTGACTGGTGAGAGGCCTTCCTCCCATTCCAACTGCCATTGCTCTGGCTTCTGAGGCAAAGAAGAGCAGCCGTGCCTAGCTCCATGGGCTTTCGGCCCAGTGAATGGTGAGAGGCCTTCCTCCCATTCCAACTGCCATTGCTCTGGCTTCTGAGGCAAAGAAGAGCAGCCATGCTTAGCTCCGTGGTCTCAGCCGAGTGACTGGTAAGAGGCCTTCCTCACATTCCAACTGCCATTACTCTGGCTTCTGAGGCAAAGAAGAGCAGCCATGCTTAGCTCCATCGTCTCTCGGCCCAGTGATTGGTAAGAGGCCTTCCTCCCATTTCGAACTGCCATTGCTCTGGCTTCTGAGGCAAAGAAGATCAGCCATGCTTAGCTCCATGATCTCTCGGCCCAGTGACTGGTAAGAGGCCTTCCTCCCATTCCAAATGCCATTGCTCTGGCTTCTTAGGGAAAGAAGAGCAGCCATGCTTAGCTCCATCGTCTCTCGGCCCAGTGACTGGTAAGAGGCTCTCCTCCCATTCCAACTGCCATTGCTCTGGCTTCTGAGGCAAAGAAGAGCAGCCGTGCCAAGCTCGATGGTCTTTCGGACCAGTGAATGGTGAGAGGCCTTCCTCCGATTCCAACTGTCATTGCTCTGGCTTCTGAGGCAAAGAAGAGCAGCCACGCTTAGCTTCATGGTCTCTCGGCCTAGTGACTGGTGAGAGGCCTTCCTCCCATTCCAACTGCCATTGCTCTGGCTTCTGAGGCAAAGAAGAGCAGCCATGCTTAGCTCCATCGTCTCTCGGCCTAGTGACTGGTGAGAGGCCTTGCTCCCATTCCAACTGCCATTGCTCTCGCTTCTGAGGCAAAGAAGAGCAGCCATGCTTAGCTCCATGGTCTTCGGCCTAGTGACTGGTGAGAGGCCTTCTCCCATTCCAACTGCCATTGCTCTGGCTTTTGAGGCAAAGAAGAGCGGCCGTTCTTAGCTCCATGGTCTCTCGGCCTAGTGACAGGTAAGAGGCCTTCCTCCCATTCCAACTGCCATTACTCTGGCTTTTGAGGCAAAGAAGAGCAGCCGTTCTTAGCTCCTGGTCTCTCGGCCCAGTGACTGGTGAGAGGCCTTCCTCCCATTCCAACTGCCATTGCTCTGGCTTCCTGACAAAGAAGAGCAGCTGTTCATAGCTCCATGGTCTCGGCCCAGTGATGGTGAGAGGCCTTCCTCCCATTCCAACTGCCATTTCTCTGGCTTCTGAGGCAAAGAAGAGCAGCCATGCCTAGCTCCATGGTCTCTCGACCCAGTGACTGGTAAGAGGCCTTCCTCCCATTCCAACTGCCATTCCTCTGGCTTCTGAGGCAAAGAAGAGCAGCCATGCTTAGCTCCAGGTCTCTCGGCCTAGTGACTGGTGAGAGCCTTCCTCCCATTCCAACTGCCATTGCTCTGCCTTCTGAGGCAAAGAAGAGCAGCCGTACCTAGCTCCATGGTCTCTCGGCCCAGTGACTGGTGAGAGGCCTTCCTCCATTCCAACTGCCATTGCTCTGCTTCTGAGGAAAGAAGAGCAGCCATGCTTAGCTCCATGTCTCTCGGCCCAGTGACTGGTGAGAGGCCTTCCTCCCATTCCAACTGCCATTGCTCTGGCTTCTTAGGCAAAGAAGAGCAGCCATGCTTAGCTCCATGGTCTCTCGGCCCAGTGACTGGTGAGAGGCCTTCCTCCCATTCCAACTGCCATTGCTTCGCTTCTGAGGCAAAGAAGAGCAGCCCTGCTCGCTACATGGTCTCTCGGCCTAGTGACTGGTGAGAGGCCTTCCTCCCATTCCAACTGCCATTGCTCTGGCTTCTGAGGCAAAGAAGAGCAGCCATGCTAGCTCCATGGTCTCTCGGTCTAGTGACTGGTAAGAGGCCTTCCTCCCATTCCAACTGCCATTGCTCTTGGCTTCTGAGGCAAAGAAGAGCAGCACTGCTTAGCTCCATGGTCTCTCGCCCAGTGACTGGTGAGAGGCCTTCCTCCCATTCGAACTGCCATTGCTCTGGCTTCTGAGGCAAAGAAGAGCAGCCATGCCTAGCTCATGGTCTCTCGGCCTAGTGACTGGTGAGAGGCCTTCCTCCATTCGAACTGCCATTGCTTTGGCTTCTGAGGCAAAGAAAAGCAGCCGTGCCTAGCTCCATGGTCTTTCGGCCCAGTGACTGGTGAGAGCCTTCCTCCATTCCAACTGCCATTGCTCTGGCTTCTGAGGCAAGGGAAAAGCAGCCATGCTTAGCTCCATGGTCTCTCGGTCTAGTGACTGGTAAGAGGCCTTCCTCCCATTCCAACTGCCATTGCTCTGGCTTCTGAGGCAAAGAAGAGCAGCCATGCTTAGCTCCATGTCTCTCGGCCCAGATGAACTGGTAAGAGGCTTTCCTCCCATTCCAACTGCCATTCCTCTGGCTTCTAAGGCGATGAAGAGCAGCCATGCCTAGCTCCATGTTCTCTCGGACTAGAGACTGGTGAGAGGCCTTCCTCCCATTCCAACTGCCATTGCTCTGGCTTCTGAGGCAAAGGAGAGCAGCCGTGCTTAGCTCCATGGTTTTCGGCCCAGTGACTAGGGGAGAGGCCTTCCTCCCATTCCGAAATGCCATTGCTCTGGCTTCTGAGGCAAAGAAGAGCAGCCGTGCCTAGCTCCATGGTCTCTCGGCCCAGTGACTGGTGAGAGGCCGTCCTCCCATTCCAACTGCCATTGCTCTGGCTTCTGAGGCAAAGAAGAGCAGCCATGCTTAGCTCCATGGTCTCTCGGCCTAGTGACTGGTGAGAGGCCTTCCTCCCATTCCAACTGCCATTGCTCTGGCTTCTAGGCAAAGAAGAGCAGCCATGCTTAGCTCCATGGTCTCTCGGCCCAGTGACTGGTAAGAGGCCTTCCTCCCATTCCAACTGCCATTGCTCTGGCTTCTGAGGCAAAGAAGACAGCCATGCTTAGCTCCATGGTCTCTCGGCCAGTGACTGGTGAGAGGCCTTCCTCCCATTCAACTGCCATTGCTTGGCTTCTAGGCAAAGAAGAGCAGCCATGCTTAGCTCCATGGTCTCTCGGCCCAGTGACTGTGAGAGGCCTTCCTCCCATTCCAACTGCCATTGCTCTGGCTTCTGAGGCAAAGAAGAGCAGCCGTGCCTAGCTCCATGGTCTTCGGCCCAGTGATGGTGAGAGGCTTCCTCCCATTCAACTGCCATTGCTCTGGCTTCTGAGGCAAAGAAGAGCAGCCATGCTAGCTCCATGGTCTCTCGGTCTAGTGACTGGTAAGAGGCCTTCCTCCCATTCCAACTGCCATTGCTCTGTTCTGAGGCAAAGAAGAGCAGCCATCTTAGCTCCATGGTTCTCGCCCAGTACTGTGAGAGGCCTTCCTCCCATTCAACTGCCATTGCTTGGCTTCTGAGGCAAAGAAGAGCAGCCTGCTTGCTCCATGGTCTCTCGGCCTAGTGATGGTAGAGGCCTTCCTCCCATTCCAACTGCCATTGCTCTGGCTTCTGAGGCAAAGAAGAGCAGCCTGCCTAGCTCCATGGTCTCTCGGCCCAGTGATGGTGAGAGGCCTTCCTCCCATTCCAACTGCCATTGCTCTGGCTTCTGAGGCAAAGAAGAGCAGCCATGCTAGCTCCATGGTCTCTCGGCAGTGACTGGTAAGAGGCCTTCCTCCCATTCCAACTGCCATTGCTCTGGCTTCTGAGGCAAAGAAGAGCAGCCATGCTTAGCTCCATGGTCTCTCGGCCCAGTGACTGGTGAGAGGCCTTCCTCCCATTCCAACTGCCATTGCTCTGGCTTCTGAGGCAAAGAAGAGCAGCCATGCTTAGCTCCATGGTCTCGGCCCAGTGACTGGTAAGAGGCCTTCCTCCCATTCCAACTGCCATTGCTCTGGCTTCTGAGGCAAAGAAGAGCAGCCATGCTTAGCTCCATCGTCTCTCGGCCCAGTGATTGGTAAGAGGCCTTCCTCCCATTCCAACTGCCATTGCTCTGGCTTCTGAGGCAAAGAAGAGCAGCCGTGCCAAGCTCCATGGTCTTTCGGACCAGTGACTGGTGAGAGGCCTTCCTCCCATTCCAACTGCCATTGCTCTGGCTTCTGAGGCAAAGAAGAGCAGCCATGCCTTTGCTCCATGGTCTCTCGGCCCAGTGACTGGTGAGAGGCCTTCCTCCCATTCCAACTGCCATTGCTCTGGCTTCTGAGGCAAAGAAGACCAGCCATGCTTAGCTCCATCGTCTCTCGGCCTAGTGACTGGTAAGAGGCCTTCCTCCCATTCCAACTGCCATTGCTCTGGCTTCTGAGGTAAAGAAAAGCCGCCGTGCCTAGCTCCATGATCTGTCAGCCCAGTGACTGGTGAGAGGACTTCCTCCCATTCCAACTGCCATTGCTCTGGCTTCTCAGGCAAAAAGAGCAGCCGTGCCTAGCTCAATGGTCTCTCCGCCCAGTGACTGGTGAGAGGCCTTCCTCCCATTCCAACTGCCATTGCTCTGGCTTCTGAGGCAAAGAAGAGCAGCCGTGCCTAGCTCCATGGTCTCCCGGCCCAGTCACTGGTGAGAGGCCTTCCTCCCATTCCAACTGCCATTGCTCTGGCTTCTGAGGCAAAGAAGAGCAGCCCTGCTTATATACATGGTATCTCAGCCTAGTGACTGTTGAGAGGCCTTCCTCCCATTCCAACTGCCATTTCTCTGGCCTCTTAGGCAAAGAAGAGCAGCCGTGCCTAGCTCAATGCTTTCTCAGCCCAGTGACTGGTGAGAGGCCTTCCTCCCATTCCAACTGCCATTGCTCTGGCTTCTAAGGCAAAGAAGAGCAGCAAAGATCAGCTCCATGGTCTCTCGGCCTAGTGACTGGTGAGAGGCCTTCCTTCCATTCCAACTGCCATTGCTCTGGCTTCTGAGGCAAAGAAGAGGAGCCGTGCCTAGCTCCATAGTCTCTCAGCCCAGTGACTGGTGAGAGTACTTCCTGCCATTCCAACTGCCATTGCTCTGTCTTCTGAGGCAAGGAAGAGCAGCCATGCTAAGCTCCATAGTCTCTCGACCCAGTGACTGGTAAGAGGCCTTCCTCCCATTCCAACTTCCATTCCTCTGGCTTCTGCGGCAAAGAAGAGCAGCCATGCTTACCTCCATGGTATCTCGGTCTAGTGACTGGTGAGAGGCCTTCCTCCCATTCCAACTGCCACTGCTCTGGCTTTTGAGGCAAAGAAGAGCAGCCATGATTAGCTCCATGGTCTCTCGGCCTAGTGACGGGGAAGAGACCTTCTTCCCATTCCAACTGCCATTACTCTGGCTTTTGAGGGAAAGAAGAGCAGCCGTTCTTAGCTCCATGGTCTCTCCGCCCAGTTACTGGTGAGAGGCATTCCTCCCATTCAACTGTCATTGCTTTGGCTTCCGTGGCAAAGAAGAGCAGCCGTTCCTAGCTCCATGGTCTCGGCCCAGTGAATGGTGAGAGGCCTTCCTCCCATTCCAACTACCATTGCTCTGGCTTCTGAGGCAAAGAAGAGCAGCCATGCCTAGCTCCATGGTCTCTCGAACCAGTGACTGGTAAGAGGCCTTCCGCCCATTCCAACTGCCATTCCTGTGGCTTCTGAGGCAAAGAAGAGCAGCCATGCTTTGCTCCATGGTTTCTAAGCCTAGTTACTGGTAAGAGGCCTTCCTCCCACTCCAACTGCCATTGCTCTCGCTTCTGAGGGAAAGAAGAGCAGCCATCCTTAGCTCCATGGTCTCTCGGCCCAATGAGTGGTGAGAGGCCTTCCTCCCATTCCAACTGCCATTGCTCTGGCTTCTTAGGCAAAGAAGAGCAACCATGCTTCGCTCCATGGTCTCCGGCCCAGTCACTGGTAAGACGGGCCCTTTCCCACCATTCCAACTGCCATTCCTCTAGGGTTCTGAGGCAAAGAAGAGCAGCCATGCCTTACTACATGGTCTCAGGGCCCAGTGACTGGAGAGACCTTCCTCCCATTCCAACTGCCATTGCTCTGGCCTTTTAGGCAAAGAAGAGCAGCCTGCCTAGCTCCATGGTTTCTCAGGGCCCCGTGACTGGTAAGAGGCCTTCCTCCCATTCCAACTGCCATTGCTCTGGCTTCTTAAGGCAAAGAAGAGCAGCAAAGATCAGCTCCATGGTCTCTCGGCCCTTGACTGGTGAGAGGCCTTCCTTTCCCCTTCCAACTGCCATTGCTCTGGCTTCTGAGGCAAAGAAGAGGAGCCGTGCCTAGCTCCATAGTCTCTCAGCCCAGTGACTGGTGAGAGTACTTCCTGCCATTCCAACTGCCATTGCTCTGTCTTCTGAGGCAAGGAAGAGCAGCCATGCTAAGCTGCATAGTCCTCGACCCAGTGACTGGTAAGAGGCCTTCCTCCCATTCCAACTTCCATTCCTCTGGCTTCTGCGGCAAAGAAGAGCAGCCATGCTTACCTCCATGGTATCTCGGTCTAGTGACTGGTGAGAGGCCTTCCTCCCATTCCAACTGCCACTGCTCTGGCTTTTGAGGCAAAGAAGAGCAGCCATGATTAGCTCCATGGTCTCTCGGCCTAGTGATGGGGAAGAGACCTTCTCCCATTCCAACTGCCATTACTCTGGCTTTTGAGGGAAAGAAGAGCAGCCGTTCTTAGCTCCATGGTCTCTCCGCCCAGTTACTGGTGAGAGGCATTCCTCCCATTCAACTGTCATTGCTTTGGCTTCCGTGGCAAAGAAGAGCAGCCGTTCCTAGCTCCATGGTCTCGGCCCAGTGAATGGTGAGAGGCCTTCCTCCCATTCCAACTACCATTGCTCTGGCTTCTGAGGCAAAGAAGAGCAGCCATGCCTAGCTCCATGGTCTCTCGAACCAGTGACTGGTAAGAGGCCTTCCGCCCATTCCAACTGCCATTCCTGTGGCTTCTGAGGCAAAGAAGAGCAGCCATGCTTTGCTCCATGGTTTCTAAGCCTAGTTACTGGTAAGAGGCCTTCCTCCCACTCCAACTGCCATTGCTCTCGCTTCTGAGGGAAAGAAGAGCAGCCATCCTTAGCTCCATGGTCTCTCGGCCCAATGAGTGGTGAGAGGCCTTCCTCCCATTCCAACTGCCATTGCTCTGGCTTCTTAGGCAAAGAAGAGCAACCATGCTTCGCTCCATGGTCTCTCGGCCCAGTGACTGGTAAGACGCTTTCCAACCATTCCAACTGCCATTCCTCTAGCTTCTGAGGCAAAGAAGAGCAGCCATGCCTAGCTCCATGGTCTCGGCCCAGTGACTCGGAAGAGGCCTTCCTCCTATTCCAACTGCCATTGCTCTGGCTTCTGAGGCAAAGAAGAGCAGCCATGCTTAGCTCCATGGTGTCTCGGCCGAGTGACTGGTAAGAGGCCTTCCTCCCATTCCAACTGCCATTGCTCTGGCTTCTGAGGCAAATAAGAGCAGCCACGCTTAGCTCCATGGTCTCTCGGCCCATTGACTGGTGAGAGGCCTTCCTCCCATTCCAACTGCCATTGCTCTGGCTTCTGAGGCAAAGAAGAGCAGCCGTGCCTACCTCCATGGTCTCTCGGCCCAGTGATGGTGACAGGCCTTCCTGCCATTCCAACTGCCATTGCTCTGGCTTCTGAGGCAAAGAAAAGTAGACATGCTTAGCTCCATGGTCTCTCAGCCCAGTGACTGGTGAGAGGCCTTCCTCCCTTTTTTTTTTTTTTTTTTTATTAAAATAAATTTTATTATGTATATACAAAACAAACAGTCTCACAACACTAAACAAAAACACTCACATATAAACACCCACAGACAGTAAAAAAACATTCTAAATAAACAAAACTATTTTACCTAACTCAACATACAAACAAGTCCTAACTCTATTTCCTAACTAAACAAACAAACAAACAAACAAACAGAAGAATTAAAACTTAATTGACTTCTTCCATCTTACCAATGGGTGATACTGAAGGTTACTTTCTTCTCAAACTCCCGCATTTCTTTTTATATTCCATACTTTTTACTGCAAATAACATTCTTCCATTTGCTACACTCTTATCCAAAATCTAACTGAAATAATTCATTTAATCTCACTATAATACTTCTAACCTACCATTTTATTTAACTTTCTTACGTATTTAATTAATTAATCAATAAATATTTTATATCTTAAATTCGTGTCGCATACATCTTCAACCTAATCATATAAACCTATCAAGGCATGAACTCCCCAATTTTCTATCCACATAGTGTCTAATACATCCCATTCATGTCTAAAACTATCCTTACTTTTATTTTGTAATTTTACAGTTAATTTGTCCATAATTGCTAATTCATACAATTTATCTACCCAGTCCTCTATTACAGGGGTTTGAGTATTTTTCCAAAATTTTGCAAAAATTATTCTTGCTGCGTATAATATATACAACAGGATTCTTGAATATTTCTTCCTTACCTTTTGATCTATTCCATCCAATATATTCAGGAGATATATTTCTGGTCTCATATGAAACTTCACCTTCATATACTTTTCTATATTTTTATGAATTTGTGTCCAATACTCTTGAGCTTTACTACATCTCCACCACATATGAAAATAGTTACCTATACCTTGACATTTCCAACACTTAATTAAATTTTTATTTTTGTATATATTCGAAATTTGCGCTGGTGTAAGGTACCATCTGTAATATTGTTTAAAAAAATTTTCTTTCAGGTAATTACTTTTAGTAAATTCTTGATTATCTTTCCATACTTTTCCCCATTGTTCTAACATTATGGGATGCCCTATATCTTGCGCCCATTTTGTCATATTACTTTTAATAACTTCCCCTTCTAATTCTACCCCTAAAAGTATTTTATAAATTTGACTTAAAGGTTTTTTTACCCCTGGCTTCATTATTAGATCAAATTCATTATCCTCCATTGTAATCCCTTTTTCTTTTATATCCACTTTGAATTTTGACCTTAATTGTATATGTAGAAACCAATGCGTAGTGAAACCATCTCTGAGTAACTCTTCCCTACTTTTCAATTCAATATTAGGGCCCGTTTTCTTAAGAATATCTTTGTAGATTATCCAATTTCTTGACTTTATCTTTTCCAGACGGTAAAATGCCTCATGTGGGGAAACCCAATATGGTAATTTTGTATATAATTTTTTCCTTACCTTTAACCAAATCATTAATAATGCTTTCCTAACGAAATGGTCCATGAATATCTTATTATTTTTCTGATTATCATACCATAAATAAGCATGCCAGCCAAAATAAAGGTTAAAGCCTTCTAAATTTAATAATTTTGAATTTTTTAATGTTACCCAATCTTTCAACCAAACTAATATTGCTGCCTCATAATATAGCTTTAGGTCTGGCATGCTTAATCCCCCTTTCTCTTTCACTTCTTTCAGATATTTCATTTTGATTCTCGGCTTTTTACCATTCCAGATGAACTTACTCAAATCATATTCCCAGTTTTTGAATGGTTTTTCATTCACTATAATAGGTATATTTTGAAAAAGAAACAACATCTTTGGTAGAATACTCATTTTAATGACCGCAATTCTCCCTAACAGTGATAACTTTAATTTTTTCCATTTCTCTAAATCTTTTCTGACTTCTCTCCATATCTTTTTATAATTATTATCGAATAGGTCTGAATTATTTTTCGTTATCATTACACCTAAATATCTAACTTTTTTGATATTTTAATACCCGATTTTTCTATTAATTCTTTTTCCTGTAGATATGTCATGTTTTTCGTAATCATTACTGACTTTTCTTTATTAATTTTAAACCCTGCTACTTCTCCAAATTTTTCCACGGTTTCTGTCAAATTATTCACACTAGTTAATGGATCTTCAAGAATTATTACTAGGTCATCAGCGTAAGCTTGTGTTTTAAACTCATTTTCCTTTATTCTTGTCCCTTTGATCTCCCTATTGTTCCTTATTTTATTAAGTAAAATTTCCAAATATATTATAAAAAGTAATGGTGATAACGGACAGCCCTGTCTTGTACCTTTAGTAATCATAAATTGTCTAGTAATATCTCCATTTATTATAAGACTTGCTTTTTGTTCATCATATATAGCTCTTATCCATTCTTTAAATTTTTTGCCAAATCCTATTCTGTTAATTACCTCTAACATAAATTCCCAATTAACTTTATCGAAAGCTTTTTCTGCATCCAAAAAAATTAAAGCTACTTCTTTTTGATTACATTTCTGATAGTATTCTATAATATCCAATATTATCCTAATATTATTTCTTAAATATCTTCCAGGTAGGAATCCATTTTGATCCTCTTGGATCCAATCTATCAGGATCTTCTTTAATCTTTCTGCTAAAACAAGGGCAAAAATTTTATAATCGATATTCAAAAGAGAAATTGGTCTATAATTTCTTTTATCAGCTTTATCTTTACCTTCTTTAGGAATTAATACAATATTGGATTCTTTCCATGAATTTGGAAATTCTCGATGTTTAATAGAATTTAAAACCTGGTGAAGTAAAGGTATTAACAAATCTTGAAATGTTTTATAATATAAAGTCGTAAATCCATCTGGTCCAGGAGCTTTTCCCGGTTTTAATCTCCTAATTGCTTCTTTTATTTCTTGTATCGTAATTGGGCTGTCTAATTCCTTTTTTTGGGTTTCTGTTAATTGATTAATTTCAGTTTGTTGCAAATAATCTAAAATTTTCTTTTCTTGTTCTACTCTGTCAAGACCATATTTGTAAAATTCTTCGAAATAATCCACAAAGATATCCTTTATTTTCTCTTGTTGATTATATATCGTCTGTCCTTCTCTTAACCCTATAATATTACGTTTTTCTTTCTCTTTTTTAACTTTATATGCAAGCCATCTTCCGGGTTTGTTAGCTTGTTCAAAATATCTTTGTTTAACGAATTTTAAGTTTTTTTCCATCTCATCTGCTAATAATGCTGCTAATTGATTTCTCAAAATTTTAATTTCTTTTTGAATTTTTTTGTCCGATGGTTTCATTTTTAATTCATATTCTATTTCTTGCAATTTTTTCTCTAAAAGATTTTCTTTCTGTTTTTTACATTTATTTATCCAGGCCTGTTTATTTATAAAAAAACCTCTCATTACTACTTTAATTGTTTCCCACACTGTCTGCGATGTTTGTCCTTTATCCATATTATTTTCTATTAAACTTTTTATTTCTTTTTTTGCTTCCAAAACTATATCTTCATTATGCAATAAACTATCTTTTAATTTCCAATTAAATTTATTTATTCCAAATTGTAGTGACATTCTTATTGGGCATTGATCAGAAATTGTCCTAGACAGAATTTCTATTTTTGTTATATATTTTATCATTTCTAATGACACAAAAAACATATCTAATCTTGACCAGCTTTTATGACGGTCTGAGTAATAAGTATAATCCTTTTCCTCCCCTTTTATTTTCCTCCATACTTCCTCTAATGAAAGATAATCTAACAATTCAAAAAAGCTTTTAGGTAGTTTTCCCTGATTTCTATTCAGCTCATCATTTACTTTCGAGGATCTATCTAACATTGGACTTATAACCCCATTCCAATCCCCCAACAAAATCATTCTATTACTCCCTATCTCTAATAATCTTTCCAACAAATTTTTATAAAATTTACTTTTGTTTTCTAATGGGGCATACACTGCCACTACCAACAATTTAATATCTCTAATATTTACTTCAACTAAAATAATATGTCCTAAATCATCACTATATATTTTTCTTGCTATATGTGTATTTTTTAAGGTCAGCCATGCTTAGCTCCATGGTCTCTCGGCCCATTGACTGGTGAGAGGCCTTCCTCGCATTCCAACTGCCATTGCTCTGGCTTCTGAGGCAAAGAAGAGCAGCCGTGCTTAGCTCCATGCTCTCAGCCTAGTGACTGGTAAGAGGCCTTCCTCCGATTCCATCTACCATTGCTCTGGCTTCTGAGGCAAAGAAGATCAGCAATGCTTAGCTCCATCGTCTCTCGGCCTAGTGACTGGTGAGAGTCCTTGCTCCCATTCCAACTGCCATTGCTCTGGCTTCTGAGGCAAAGAAGAGCAGCCGTGCCTAGCTCCATGGTCTCTCGGCCCAGTTACTGGTGAGAGGCATTCCTACCATTCCAACTGCCATTGCTCTGTTTTCTGAGGCAAAGAACAGCAGCCGTTCTAAGCTGCATGGTCCATCAGCCCAGTGACTGTTGAGAGGCCTTCCTCCCATTCCAACTGCCATTGCTTTGGCTTCTGAGGCAAAGAAGAGCAGCCATTCTTAGCTGCATGGTCTCTAAGCCTAGTGACTGGTAAGAGTCCTTCCTCTCGCTCCAACTGCCATTGCTCTGGCTTCTGAGGCAAAGAAGAGCAGCCATTCTTAGCTCCATGGTCTCTCGGCCCAGTGACTGGTGAGAGGCCTTCCTCCCATTCCAACTGCCATTGCTATCGGTTCTGAGGCAAAGAAGAGCAGCCATGCCTAGCTCCATGGTCTCTCGGCCCAGTGACTGGTGACAGGCCTTCCTCCCATTCCAACTGCCATTGCTGTGGCTTCTGAGGCAAAGAAGAGTAGCCATGGTTACCTCCTTCGTCTCTCGGCCCAGTGACTGGTGGCAGGCCTTCCTCACATTCCAACTGCCATTGCTGTGGCTTCTGAGGCAAAGAAAGGGAGCCATGCTTAGCTCCATGGTCTCTCAGCCCAGTGACTGGTGAGAGGCCTTCCTCCCTTTCGAACTGCCATTGCTCTGTCTTCATAGGCAAAGAAGAGCAGGCGTGACTAGCTCCATGGTCTCTTCGCCCAGTGACTGGTGAGAGGCCTTCCTCCCATTCCAACTGCCGTTGCTCTGGCTTCTGAGGGAAGGAAGAGCAGCCGTGCCTCGCTCAATGGTCTCTCGGCCCAGTGACTGGTGAGAGGCCTTCCTCCCATTCCAACTGCCATTGCTCTGCCTTCTGAGG
>CAOLHI010006945.1:0-15485 GCA_948474755.1 Ctenosaura bakeri
CCCCTTTTTCCCAGAACTGGACCCATTGTGGTTTACAAAAATTCAAACAAATATATTAAAGCCACATATAGAAAAAACTATTCCAAATGATACCGCATTAAAAATAACTCAGATTAGTTAATCAGTTTTCATTTGCAGGCCTCGGAGAATTTTTTAAAACTGGAAATGGCACTTCAAAGTAGAGAGTAGCCAAAAAATGGCTACTAGGGAGTGGTAGAGGTAAAAGTGAGGGTGGTTGGAAGAAAGGCCTACCTTGGGAAACTCTTGGGCAAAAGATGGTAGATTCCTTTCCTAAATAAAATAAAATTTTCATATCACTGAGTCAGTGAACATCAATTTTTTTCTTTTTAACCCAACAAGACTCTACTGTAAAATTTTTCAAGATATAGGCAACTGGGAAAACCCTTTTAAAAACCCTTTTGGCTACAAGGATTTAAGCCCCAAAAGGGCCCAAAATTTGGGCCACATGTAAACTTCTTTTGCTTTAGTTCCTAATGTTGTATTGGTTTACCTTGTTTTACAAAATACTTTCAAAGACTGCAACCTCTGTATCCTGGTCACACTAAGATCCTGCTAAAGTGAAAACACACCTCTTCATGGAAAGGACTATAAAATCTTCAAACTTATTCCAGATACTAAACATAGACTTCTAGCCAATTCCTAAAAGGAGGAGTGAAAAGTGGATCCAAATCCTTAGATGAGTGCAGCGTTACTTCAACGGGATTTCCCGTCATGGAGTCCTATAATGGAAATTTCAGCTAGGAGGTTTATTGTTTAAAAAAAACAAGAAGATGGAAAACTGAAGAGCCGGGGGGGGGGGGAAAATACAATTGGGTAAAAAAACAAACTGACCTAATTTTAATGCCACATGTTGATATGCTCCAAAAAGGTAGAGAGAGCCAAAAAAGGATAACAGGATGTTATCAGCATATTTCTTTCCATTTTTCCTGACAACAAGAATATGTTGTGTTGCTTCAGGAAAAAAGTAAAAGTTTAGAAATGAACATTTAATTTCCACCTTGGAAGAACGGGCTCAACCCAGCTTCCCCAGGCAGTTGATGAAAAGCTTTCCCAAAGGTATTGTTAAGAAGGAAGTATTTCAAATCCATTTAAAATACAAAGCAGAAAAATCAATGATTGCTGGGGGAATGGAGAAAGTCAATCCAACAGAAAATAAAGTGCTTTTTGTATTTCCTAAAAAGCAAAATTCTCACCTACACTTGGAAGAATCAAAGTTCTGAACAGCTTTCCCAGCTGCAGCAACAAAAGGCTCTGCAAAAAAAGGCCAACAGCTTTTCTTAATCTGTTGCTTCAAGAAAATTCATAAAGAATCGCCCTTTATCTTTTCTTTTATTTCATCTTGTCCATACAATTTCCTTGAATGTGCTCCACATATTGATGAGCAAATAAAACTAACGGGCCCGAACGAAGAGTTCTTCCGATTCAGATCAGAGGAAATATACTTTATAACACAGTATCTCCAGGAAAGACAAAATATTGCTAATGTGCCCATTTGGCAAATTTCTTTCTTCACTCCATGTCTGACTCCACTGATTTTTAAGAAGGGGCATACGCGCTGCAATCCCCCGCTCGAAAGGACGGCAAGCCTCGGAAAAAAAATAGCACAAATGGAGAACTGCTACCCCCGGAAGCCTACAAAACTGGAAATTCCCCTTTTTGGGAAAAATTGTCACTCCTCTCCCTCACCTCGTTCCCCCCAAAATTCATTAAACTGCAAATGGATGAAATTTTTGGAAATTTTTTTTAAAAAAAATTTTAATTCCACCTTTACAAACTAAAGTCACTTTGTTAAGTTAGAAATATAAAATGTATAGGTATAACTTTTTTCGAGAGGCAGCACATTGCAGTGGATTGAGTATTGAACTGGGACTCATCAGTATCGTAATCAATTTTTTTTTTTTTTTTTTTACACAATGTTTACTTCCTGCTTAATCGACGTAACTGAAAGTTGCCACCATCTTTACTTTGTTTTCCCTCTCAAAGAGTTTTTTAAGACATTTAAAATTTTAAAAAAATTGGCCCAATTTTATCTCCCCAGGATCCTGTTTCCCAGAGGGCACCCCAGTTTCTCACCTTCCTCAATTTTTCCCCTTTATCCTTAGGAGTGAATTGTTTTTAAAGCCATTCTTCCCTGCTCCTGACAGCTGCTGTGCAACCTTTCGGGTACTAAGTGCAAGCAGTCTGTTTTGGAAACTAGCTGGACCCGTTTGTCTCAGGTTGTCCCAAAACCCTTTTCCTTTTTCCTGACAGATACAAACCCTTACTCTCAAGACAATAATCTCCCCCCAAAAAAAGTTTTTCCCCAGGCCCTCTATGTGGAACAAGGACCCTTTTGGAAAATGCTACTTTGGAGGCCCTGGCTTTCAGCATCCTAGCTACCTAATTTTTTCCCCCTCCCTGCAAGAATGTATCTCCCAGAGTTGCAAAGATTTGAGGGGCCCCACAACTGTTTCCCTCTTCCCCGTCTCGCAAGCTCTCAGAACCACTGGCAACGACTGTAACTTTCACGCCGGGTGAATAAGTCACCATACAGCCAACACACCCTTTTTAAAAAGCACTCTCTGTACACTTTTAATAACCCTTTTCATCCAAAACTAAGTGCTTATTCAATATCTGCAAACTTGCCCCCCAAACTTTAGCCTCAGCCTCCAACATGATATTCACTTTTAGATTTCTAATCACATGCATATTTTTCTTTTCTCTCTGTTCTCTTGTTGTTGTTGTCACATTTATTTAATCCCTCCCCCTTTTACTCAGTCTGATATTCAGGATGGCTTACAAAAAGTTACATTAGATACACTAAAGAAACCTTACATCATACAAAAGTTAAAAATATAATTAAACTAACGGAAAAATTTAAAAGTAGTTAAAAACTAACTATTTTTAGTGGGGAAAAAAAAAAAGTATAGCATGTTTTTTAAAATGGTTTTTCCGCCTGAGCAAAAAATCCTCATAAGGCTGTTAAAACAGAAAGGCCTTCACTTGCCTGCAGAAGGATTAACATCTCTCTGCTCTCCCTGGGAAAAAGGCATTTCCCCAGGGCCTGAGAGCAGCCACCAAGATCTTGGGGGTTTTTGGGGAGGTTTTTAAGCAGAGGCCTGGCCACTTGCTGGGGGTGCTTTGAGTGTTTGTTCTTTCACGGCAGGCAGCTGGACTTGATGGCCATTGTGGTCTCTTCCAACTCTCTGTTTCCACGATTCTCTCTTCCCACCAGTTGTAGCTGTGAGGGTGCCAGGACAGAGATTTTTCAAGAAGACCTCAGGTCATGGGCAGACTCATTGGGAAATATGGCCTTTCAGATAACCTGCACCTGAGCCATACATGCATTCTCAGGTGGGCTGTGTTTTTTAACATAGTGGTGTTTATACTACTTTTTTGGTGTTTTAATTTGGAATATAAACTACAGAGAAAAGGAGTCCGTACATACTTTAAAATAACCAACAGATGCAAAAATCAGAGTGCAAGGGAAGGAGAACCTCTGAATCACAATATTTCATACTGAACTCACCATAAACTCGGCAACTGCCTTAATGAAAAAAACTGGGTCTTTTTATTTGAAGAGATATCAGTCTGAGGGTCATATCTGCAAAAGAAAACATCTGCAGATTTATATGAGTGTTCTGGCGACATAAATTATACTTATTTTATTTAAGCGTTCATATTTCCATTTCCACTGCAGCACTTCAGTGTGGCTTGGACCAAAAGTGCTCATTAAAAACACAAAAAAAAGGGTACGGGTCAATCCACAAAAAGCAACAGCAAGATTCACAATGCAGCCATTGGCAAGAAACAAGCATGAAGAAATAATTTCTTCTAGCAAGTTCACAGGAAGCTGTCAGAGGGCAGAACGCGTTTCTCCTAAATTTCCAGAAGAGGGGTGAGAAAACTGCGGAGGATATGGAAAAAATTTTTCCCACCCTGCAGTAGGCAACTCCACTGATGGGAAATGACCCAAAAGTTAACTACCCAGTTTCCAATGTGGGGCAGGTGATTTTGGGGGGGGGGGCTTGTGCTTTTTTTTTTTAATTTTCATCAAAACATTTCTCAGAATGTTCTTTTTGATTATCCCTTCCTCATTTTTTAATTTTTTTTATTTGGCTTTTTAGGGCAAAGAGGCCATAAAAAAGACCCTCCAGGCTGCATGTAGCTCCTTGGGAACAGTTTATATACCTTGGATTTAGCACCTTGGTGCCATTTTGGAAAAGCCCCTTGCCCTAGATGATTTTCCTGCAATGTCTCTCAGAACAGTCTTCTTTTGGACATGGATTACATTTCGGGCCTCCACATTCACAAGGGACAGGGATACAGAACTTTCACGAATGTCAAAAAACCATGAATAAGTCCCCTAGCCAGCAACTTCCCTTCAGCTCCTGCCTGCTGTCCGCATTTCCGTGGGGAAGCAGCCAAGGGAGCACAGGGGATGGACAACTGCCCACCCTGCATGTCCTTGCAGGCCACCTCTGGAGTCCCACTGGTGGGGGCCCAAGGGGGGGCGGGAAACAGGCCATCGCCTACCCTGCATGTTCCTGCTGGCTGCTGCCAGCGTGCCCCCGCAGCAAGGGGCGAGGGATGCAGGGAAGAGATGATCCTTCCCCCTCCCTCATCTAGGCAAAAGGCCAGGGAATGGGAAAGGGGGGTTGGGGGGGGGGGGAAACGGGACAACAGATAATAAAAACCACAAAACGAAACCCGCACCCGATGAAGTGGATTGTTTGTCACAAGAGACATGTGTATGCATATGTGCCTTCAAATCCCCTGATGAATTTGGGAACCCCCTGAATTTTCTTTGGTAAGAAATACCAGAGGTGCTTTTGCTAGCCTTTTCCTCTGAAATATAGCCTACAGCACCTGGTATTCAATGACAGTCTCCCATCCAGGCTGACCTTGCCTCCCTTCCCAAAATCAGATGGGATCTGGTGCTTTTAAGGTATCTCAGCATGCCTAGGATGCTATTTTTTTAATTAATATGTGCATACTCCTGCAGTACCTTTTCCCCCAGAAAAAAATTTACACACAAATAAAGGCCCCTTTTGACAATGCAAACCAACTGATACGGATGTAACTGGACACTCTGCCCCACAGAACAAGGCACGCCAAATTTTCATTATTAGGGAAGATGAGCCTTGAGACAAGTTCACATATAGTCATCAGACTTTATTATCAAAGCACCGGACGGGAAAGGGTTTTCTTAGTTTAAATTTCCCTCGTTTAAATTCAGTACTGAGAAAGCCTAATCAGCCCCATTGCTCTAAAAGTAAAGTACAAAACTGCTGGATGGGGAGAAATTCCCCTATGTTCTACCCCTCTTTGGGGCAAATCCTAGTAACCTTCTTTTTTTCCCCCCGCATTAAATGAAAAGTATTGCCTATAAAGCACAACTTGAAAAGGCATCCTTTAACTCTTCATACTAATGCCATTAAATGTATTCCTCTTTATTGGATTAGGGTATTATCATACTAAGAAGAAATGGCTGGTGGTGTAAAGCCGTAAGATTCTTTCCCACTTTTAACTGCCAATAGAAGACAATAATAGAAGGCAACTTTAAGATGAAGAATATGCATGAGCTAAAAGCTTGGGACAGGCTAAGGGCTTAGGTTTTCAAATCTCAGTATGGAGGGCAAGACTTTGTGGTCATTTTGAAAGTCCCAAACTGTTGGGAAATTTCTTTTTGCTCTGGAGCTTTCCAGGAGACTACAGCACCTAAAATTCATCTTGAAGACAGCACTTTTCCACAGCTTTATGAATTTCACAGAAGTCATTATCACATTTGATCTGATATTTATTTTGAAATGAAGGTAAACGACCAACCTTTTCACCAGCCAAAGAAGTATCTCTGAAACCAGCATGAAGTTTGGAGTCCGAAAATTCTCTATTGAGATAAGCCGGGGAAAAACCCAGGGCCCTCATCATCTCGGTAAAATCTTGGGAAACAAAAATATTTTTTTTTAATGAATGCACCATTATATCATACTCAGTTTCTAGAAAGAGTAACCTTTAATTAAATGCTCCCCCCAGCTACACATACATGCATGCGCACGTGCACACAGACACCCAGGTCTTCAGCTGGTAAGGTCTAAAGCAAGGGGTTACAGCAGCAACAGCAGCAGATTGCTTTCTTATACTTTTCCACAGAAACAAAAAGGTAAGGAAAAAGAGGCCAAAAAAGAAAAACGAAGGAAAAGAGAAACCCTCTTATTTGTAAATAAAATTTTCATAGACCCCACACTGCACTTAAAGATGGATGCACTCTTTGTCTAGTCTAACCCATTTTCTTTGTCTTCTAGCAAGGCAATCCTATTCTTCAGAGCTGTGAAAGTGCCATGCCGCCTGCAGCCTCTGGGACTTCCAACCGCAAAGTCTAAGATGCTCAAAAAGTGAAAAGATCTGGCTGATTTTTTGGCAGATAAACAACCCCAACCCACTGACCTTGGGGAGTAGTATATCCTTCTACACACCCCCAAACCTCCCAAATTAAAAAAAAAAAATGATCCTATTTAAAAAAAAAATTATTTTTGTTTTCTGCCCCCCCAAAACCCGGGGGGTGAGACCAGCTACAGGAGCAAAACAGTGGTCCCCACCTTTCCCTTGCACTTGCCCACTCCCTTCATGTATTTGGAAATAAATCCCATCAAACTCAATGGAATTTGGCCCTTTTAAATACCCAGGATGATTAGATCCACTTGGTGTTCTTTAGGTAAAAACCAAAGCTTCAATGTACAATCTTTCCCTTTGGATCTATCTGTGGGAGTTACAGAGATAACACAATTATGGGTCATGATATGCTTTGCAAGACACCAGAGTTCTTAAAGGAAAGGCTCCTGTTTCCACCAGGGACCAAAACAAAATACGGTTTTAAATGGGCCCGTAACGTTTAGACGGTTTTTTTCCTGGGGCCCCCAAAAGGAAAAACCCCCTTCCATTTTTAAAAAACCTTTTTCTTGGAAAAACATTCCATGGGGCCCTTAATTTTTATTCTGAAAAATTTCCCCCCCGTTTAGATTTCCCAAAGAGTAACCCTTTTGGGTTTGGGAAACCCAAAAGAACAAAGTTTGGTCCCCCCAATTTTTTCCTGGGGGGACCCGTTAAAAAGGGGAAATTCCCCGGTTTTAGGGGTTTTTTCCAAAATCATGAAAAATTTTGGGGAAGGTTTTTCCCTGGGGGGTGGGGAACCAAAGGTTTTGCCCGAGCTTTGGTTCCACCCCCTTTGGGGGCAGAAAAAAAAATGATTTAGTAATCCTTTTTTTTTTTAATTGGGATTTTTGGGTGTAGAAGGATATACTACCCCCAAGGTAGGGGGTTTGGGGGTTGTTTATTCCAAAACAATGAGCCAAGCATCTTGTTTGGGGGAGTCCCCGGCGGCATGGCACTTTCACCTTGAAGAATGGTTGCCTTGCTAGAAGACAAAGAGAATGGGGAGCTAGACAAAGAGTGCATTCTTTTAAAGGGGGTGGGGCTATGACACTTTTATTTTTAAAAAAAGGGGTTTTTTTCCTTTTTTTTTTCCTCTTTTTTTCCCCCTTTTTTTAAAATATAGGAAGTTGTTGCTGCTGTAACCCCTTGCTTTAGACCTTACCCCTGGTGGGGGTTGTGTGCACTGGCATGTGTTTTTATTGGGGGGCTTTAATTTAAAAGGGTTTCTTTTCTAGAAACTGAGTATGATATAATGGGGCATTTTAAAAAAAAATATCTTTTTTGTTTTCCGAGATGATGAGGGCCCCCTTTTCCCCCGGGTTATCTAAAAAAAATTTACTCCAAACTGTGTTTTTAGAGATACTTCTTTGGCTGGTGAAAAGGTTGGTGTTTCCTTTTTATTTCAAAATAAATACAGATCAAATGTGATAATACTTCTGTGAAATTCATAAAGCTTTGCTGTTTCAAGATGAATTTTAGGGGGGCCCCGGAAGGCTCCAGAGCAAAAAGTAATTCCAACAGATTGTACTTTAAAAAAGACCACAAACTTCCCCTTTCTGAGTTTATACAACCAACCCTTTGCCTGTCCCAACTTTAGCTCATCTATTTTTCATCTTAAAGGTTCTATTATTGTCTTCTATTGGCAGTTAAAAGTTAAAATCTTCGGCTTTACACCACCAGCCATTTCTTCTTAGTATGATAAACACGCTAATCCAATAAAAGAGGAATACATTTTGGCATTGGTTGAAGAGTTAAAGGATGCCTTTTCAATTTGGGCTTTATAGGCAATACTTTTAAATTATATGCGGGGAAAAAAAAGGAATTTTTTTTGCCGGGAAAATTTGGTAAACATAGGAATTTCTCTCCATGGCGGTTTTTTTTTTTATTTTGTAGGAATGGGCTTTGGTTTTAGTATAAATTTAAACGAAAATTTAAACTAAAAAAACCCTTTTCCGGTCGGTGCTTTGATAATAAAGTCTGATGACTATATGGGGAACTTTTTTAAAGGGCCCCATTTCCCTAAAAATGTTTTTGGCGTCCCTTTGTTTTGTGAGTTAACATCCGTTTTTGGGTTGAAAAGGGAAAGTTTTTGTTTTTTTAAAAGGTTTCTGAGGATTTGCACTTTTTAATTAAAAAAATAGCATCCTACGGCATGTTTGGATCCCTTTAAAAAGGCACCAGATCCCATCTGATCTTGGAACCCGGCAAGGTCGGGTAATGGGGAGCTTCTTTTCCAGGTGCTGTAGGCTTCCGGGGGCTACAAAAGCCCCTCTTGTACTTCTTACCTAAGAAAATTCGGGGGGTTCCAAAATTTGGGGGATTTAAAAATATGCATACACATGTCTCTTGTGAAAACAACCAATTTTTAGGTGGGGTTTTTTTTTTGTGGATTTGATTATCTGTTTTTTTCCCCCCCCCTTTGGCCCCTTTTTTAGGGGGGGGGGGCCCCCGCCCCCCCCCCTTGCTGCAAAAGGGCATGGCAGCAGCCACAGGAACTCCCGGGTAGGCGATGGCCTGTTTCCGGGCCCCCCCTTTGGGCCCAAACCACCAGTGCAAGCCCCCCAGAGGTGGCCTCAAGGACATGCAGGGGGGGCTTTTCCCTCCCCTGTGCTCCCTTGGCTGCTTCCCCCCCAAGTGCGGGAGGGGACTGAAGGGAAGTTTTCTGGCTAGGGGGAAATTTATGGTTTTTTAAAAATTTGGGAAAATTCTGTTCCCTTCCCCGTAATTGGAAGGGCCAAATGTGGTCCCTTTTTCCCCTGAAAAATTTTTGGAGACATTGGGAAAGGGGGGGTCTTTTCCAAAGTGGCCCCCTAGATCAAGGTATATAAACTGTTCCCAAGGAGTACATGCAGCCTGGAGAATCTTTTTAGGCCTCTTTGCCCTAAAAAGCCAAATAAAAAAAAAATTAAAAAAGGGAAAGGGGTAATAGTAAAGCAACTTCTGAGAAATGTTTTGATGAAAAAATTAAAAAAAAATAAAAAAAAAAACTTATTTAATTTTTGGGTCATTTCCCCTCAGTGGATTTTTCCTCTGCAGGGGGAAAATTGTTTCCTATTTTGCAGTTCTCACCCCCTGGAAATTTTAAAGGGGAAACGCGTTCTGCCCCCTTAAAAGCTTCCCCGTGAACTTGCTAGAAGAAATTATTTCTTCATGCTTGTTTCTTGCCAATGGCTGCATTGTGAATTTGCTGTTGCTTTTTTGATGACCGTACTTGTTTTGTGTTTTAATGAGCACTTTTCAAGCCACACTGAAGTCTGCAGTGGAAATGGAAATATGAACGCTTAAATAAAATAATTATAATTTATGTCGCCAGAACACTCATATAACTCTGCAGATGTTTTTTTTTGAGATATGACCCTCAGACTGATATCTCTTCAGATAAACAGACGAGTTTTTTCATTAAGGGAGTGCCGAGTTTATGGTGAGTTCAGTATGAAATATTGTGATTCAGAGGTTCTCCTTCCCTTGCACTCTGTTTTTTGCATCTGTTGGTTGATTTTAAAGTATGTCGGACTCCTTTCTCTGTAGTTTATATCCATATTAAAACACCAAGAAAGTAGTATAAACACCACTATGTTAAAGAACACAGCCCACCTGAGAATGCATGTATGGCTCAGGTGCAGGTTATCTGAAAGGCCATATTTCCCTATAAGTCTGCCCATGACCTGAGGTCTTCTTGAAAAATTTCTGTCCGGCACCCTCACAGCTACAACTGGTGGGAAGGAATGTGGAAACGAGATTGGAAGAGACCACAATGGCCATCAAGTCCAGCTGCCTGCCGTGAAAGAACAAACACTCAAAGACCCCCAGCAAGGGGCCAGCCAGCCTCTGCTTAAAAACCTCCAAAACCTCCAAGATCTTGGTGGCTGCTCTCAGGCCCTGGAACTGCCTTCCTAGGGAGAGCAGAGAGATGTTAACCCTTTCTGCAGGCAAGTGAAGGCCTTTCTGTTTAACAGCCTTATGGGGTTTTTACTGCTCAGGGGAAAAGAGCCATTCAGAACATGCTATACTTTTTTTCCTCACTAGTAATAGTCATGTTTTTAACTACTTTTAATTCTACCGTTAGTTTAATTATATTTTTAACTTTTGTATGATGTAAGGTTTTTATGTATCTAATGTAACTTTTTGTACCATCCTGAGATCAGACTGAGTAAAAGGCAGCGTATTAAATAAATGTGACAACAAAACAAAAGAACAAAGAAAAAATATCATGTGATTAAAAAATTAAAAGTGAATATCATGTTGGAGGCTGAGGCTAAAGATGGGGTGCAAGTTTGCAGATATTAATAAGCACTTAGTTTGGATGATGGGTCACTAACATGACAGGGGTGTTTAATGGGTTGTTGGCTGTATGGTGACTTATTACCCGCTGAAAGTTACAGTCGTTGCAGTGGTCTGAGAGCTTGGAGACAGCACATGTAGGAAAAACAGTTGTAGCCATAGTCTTACAACTCTGGAATTCTTCGGGGCTTGGTGGGTAGGATGCTGAAAGCCAGGGCCTCCAAAGTACATTTTCCCAAAGGGTCCTTGTTCCACATAGAGGGCCTGATAAATACGTATTTTGTGGGAATTATTGTCTTGAGAGTAAGGGTTTGTATCTGTAGGCATGGGAAGGTTTAGGGACAACCTGAGACAAACGGGTCCAGCTGAGTCCTGCTGAAAACAGACTGCTTGCACTTAGTATCAGAAAGGTTGCACAGCAGCTGTCAGGAGCAGGGAAAAATGTGCTTTAGAACAATTCACTCCTAAGCGATAACGGGTTAGGAGGTGAGAAACTGGAGTGCCGCTCTGGGAAGCAGGATCCTGGTCGAGATGAAAATTTTCATTCAGTAGAGTTTATGTTCTTAAGACTCTTAGCAGAGGAAACAACAGTAAGATGGTGGCAATTTCAGTTACTCAATTAAGCAGGAAGTAAACATTGTGTAAAAAAAAAAAAGAAAAATTGATTACGATACTGATGAGTCCTAGTTCAATACTCAATCCACTGCAATGTGCTGCCTCTCAAAAAAAGTTATACCTGATACATTTTATATTTCTAACTTAACAAAGTGACTTTAGTTTGTAAAGGCTGGCAGTATTACATTTTTTAAAACAAATTTCCAAAAATTTCATCCATTTGCAGTTTAATGAATTTTGGGAGAACGAGTGAGGGAGAGGAGTGTTCTTTTGAAGGAGAATTTCAGTTTTTTAGGCTTCCAGGAGTAGCAGTTCTCCATTTGTCTCATTTTTTCCCCCAAAAGGGAGTCCAAGATAGATGCAGGGAACATAAAAAAGTCATAGGGCCATTTCCACCTAGACTGTAGGCCCTCCCTAAACTGCAAACCCCGGATTCATAGTATGTTGAAAGTGGAATAATAGCACTATGACATCTTGTGGGAATAGGGCCTGTGCCTAGTCGCAGTCACACTCCTGGCTTAGACCCACACTAGCTTCAGTTTCTCAGTGCCCTTCTGTGGCAGAGAATTGGAGTCATCAACACATATGTGAGGGCGACATGGGATGCTCACGGGTGAGGGTGAGCGTTGGAGGTTGGAAGAGAGGGAATTTGATGAAGGCATTTCTGAAGGGTTGCATGGTGGTCATCAAGAAATAAAAGTTCATAAGGCCTTCTGCATAACATAGTTCGTACTCAAGAGGCTTGCCGTCCTTTCGAGCGGGGGTTCAGCGCGTATGCCCCTTCTCATAGTGGAGTGACAAGTCAGTGGAGTCAGACATGGAGTAAAGAAATTTGCCAAATACGTCACATTAGCAATATTTTGTCTTTCCTGGAGATACTGTGTTATAAAGTATATTTCCTCTGATCTGAATCGGAAGATACTACTTCTGTTCGGCCTGTTAGTTTTATTTGCTCATCAATATGTGGAGCACATTCAACGGAAATTGTATGGACAAGATGAAATACAAAGATAAGATAAGGACGATTCTTTATGAATTTTCTTGAAGCAACAGATTAAGAAAAGCTGTTGGCTTTGTTTGCAGAGCCTTTTGTTGCTGCAGCTGCAAAGCTGTTCAGGAACTTTGATTCTTCCAAGTGTAGGCTGAGAACTTTTGCTGTTTTAGGAAATACAAAAAGCCTTTATTTCTGTTTTATTGACTTGGTCTCCATTCCCCCCGCAATATTGATTTTTCTGCTTTGTATTTTAAATGGATTTGAAATACTTCCTTCTTAACAATACCTTTGGGAAAGCTTTTCAAACAACCGCCTGGTGAAGCTGGCATTGTAGCTGTTCTTCCAAGGTGGAAATTAAATGTTCATTTCTAAACTTTTACTTTTTTCCTGAAGCAACACAACATATTCTTGTTGTCAGGAAAAATGGAAAGAAATATGCTGATAACATCCTGTTATCCTTTTTTTGGGTTTTCTCTACCTTTTTGGAGCATATCAACATGTGCAAAAAATTAGGTAGGTTTTTTAGCGAATTGTCATTCCCCCCCCCAGGCTCTTCAGTTTTCCATCTTCTTGTTTTCTTGTAAACAATAAACCTCCTGAGCTGAAACTCCGTTATGTGATAGGACTCCATGACGGTGAAATCCGTTAAGTAACGCTGCACTCATCTAAGGATTTGGATCCACTTTTCACTCCTCCTTTAGGAATTGGCTGAAGTCTATGTTTAGTATCTGGAATAAGTTTGAAGATTTTATAGTCCTTTCCATGAAGAGGTGTGTTTTCACTTTAGCAGGATCTTAGTGTGACCAGGATACAGAGGTTGCAGTCTTTGAAAGTATTTTGTAAAACAAGGTAAACCAATCAACATTAGGGAACTAAGAAAAACAGAAGTTTACATGTGGTGGGGTTTGGTCCTTGTGGGACTAAGCCCCCTTGTAGCCAGAGGGTTTGTACCGAGGTTTTATTGCCTATCTTTTTAAAAGTTTATACATAGAGTTTTTTGTTGGGTTAAAAAAAAAATTGATGTTCACTGACTAGTGATATGAAAATTTTATTTTTTTTAAAAAAGGGGGTTTCTACCATTTTTTGGGAAAACCCAAGGTGGGCCCTTTTTTTCCCAAAACCACCCTCACTTTTCGCCCCTTAATTTTCCCCTAGTAGCCTTTTTGGGCGTACTTTTCCTGAAGTGCTATCTCCAGTTTTAATAGTTCCCCAAACCCTTGCAAATAAAAACTATTAATCTGAGTTATTTTTAATGCGGATATAAATTTGGAATAGTTTTATTTATATGTGGCTTTATATATATTTTTTGAATTTTTGTAAACCACAATGGGTCCTTGGGGAAAGGGGGGGTGTAAGTAAAAAATCCACAGCAACCTGAAGTTTTATTAAAAAAAAGGATGGGAGGGGGAGGGGAATTTTTCATATAGTCAGGGAACTACTTTTTCCCCAAAATTTCCGGGAAATTAGCAAAATGAAAATATCCATTTAAATTAAAATAATAAGATTTTGCCTGCTACTGTTTAGCCCTGAGCACCAAAAAATTCAAGCAGGAAAAATTTTTTCACCATTTGACATCACTTTCCATGCCCCAAGGCTTCCCAGGAGGAAACTTTCTTGTTTGGGGGGGGGGGGCAGGTGAATCCCCTTTTTTTATGTGTTGTGCTGGGTTAAACAAGGGGCCTTAGGGAAACCTTTGGGGGCCCGGTCCCGCTGGTTTAAAAAGGGTAGGATAAGCCAAGCAGATTTCACAGGAAGAGTCTAGGATTAGGATTTCAAAACACTAAACATAGAGCTTGGTTGTTACCCCGGGTGTCGTCCCCCCCATGTGGTTTAATGGTGAAATATGATTTAATTGGCAAAATAGTTAATTTTGGGTTTGATACAAAACTGTGCTATGGCTGATGGGCCCCACTGGGAAAGGAAAAATGTTGGGGGATGATTTGGAGTTCCAGCCCCACAGAAACACAGCAGAAAAGCCAGAGCACAGCGAGGCAACAGGGAGCAACCTTGTTCCCCTTTAAGGTCCCACACACGGAGGAAATTTTTTTTCCAAAACAGGAGGCCTTTATCTTGCAGCAAAGTTCCATTATATCACAACATAGGACAAAACAAAAAGAGGCTTTCGCCCAAAACCAGGTTTGGTCAAACAAAAATACATATGGGACAACCTATCTACAGCCAATCAGGTAAGGGTTTGCACACCTCCCTTTTCCTCTGCACATGACCCCCGTTTCTTATGCAACCCCTTTCAATCACCAACCACATGATTCCCAAACTTTGAGTGGGCCATCATTTTTCCCGGGTTTTCCCGGAGTCCCCCGACAATAAATTTTGGGCCCAACATGTATGTAAATTAGGGGGGAAACCCCCCAAAAACCCGGGAGGTCATAGTAGGAAATCAGCAGGAAACTTCAAGGATAATAGGGTGCACTAGCCTTGATGACCCTCCTTTTCAAATTTTTCCCCTTTTTAACATGCAGACTTACCTATTATCCTCAAACCTGTCTGAGAAGCACCAAACTACCAGGCTACCCCTTTCCCTTTGCCACTTAGCCCTAAAACCATAAGACCCCTTAACCCCTTCCCCGACCTCATTGCCTTCTGCAAACTCTGTTGTTTTATTCAGCCAAAAACATTTTCACACTTACACTTCAGGCAGAAATTGGGTGGGGTAAACCCTTCTTTTTTGGGCCCGCCAATCCATAGTACAGCAATTGCTGGTCCCGGTTCTGTTTCACTGATTTCCCGATTTGCATGCCCGTCTTTTTTAAAAGGTCTAAGCCACATTGCTGCTTTTTTGCTGCTCTTTGAACTGGTAAATATCACCCATTTTGCCCTGAAATCTCTAAAAACTTCCTTCCATTTCCCCCATTAGCCTTGTGTGGTCCTAATTTTTGGATCTTGTGTGCATGGAATTTTAAATCCCCCAATAAAAGACAAATTTTGCTTCTTTTTGGGTTCTGGCTGGTTTTTCCCTGCAGAAGTACTACTAAACATTGGTGTAAAAGATCTTTTTTAAATTTCCTCCCCCTTGCAGGCCTCCTAATTTAGCTAATAATTCCCCACCTTTGCACAGAAAGGGGCTGGCATCGTGGGCAGACCCCCGGGGTCCCACTTTTTGGGGGGGAACACAGAATAGTTACTATTTTTGACTTTAACCTCC